>JAYRBW010093915.1:0-20798 GCA_036023295.1 Invenusta paracnida
TTATTTGTTACTTGTTAGTTCATGTTACATGTAACAATGTTACTTGTGATTCATGTATAATGTTACTTGTGATTCATCTATAATTTTTCATGTTGTAACACTTATAAACACTTATGGATATTTAGGTTTTTCTTATTAAAAAAAACATTAAAAAAATACCATAAAAAAGCGAAAATAATTTAATGTGGGAAACTTGGATTACCCAAAATTTGTATGAATGTAGTAGAGCAAGCTACAAGGTATGTAGATTATGTATTTGGCTAGGGTTGGGTATATAATCTGTCCATTAGTTTTCTGTAACTTTGGCTCTGGTGGAAAATAATAACAGTTTTGGCTCTGGCATAAAATTGCCTTTACCCCACAATTACCATAAATTAGTACTGCTTTGAAAATATATATAATAATCTAATCAAATTCAAACTGTATTTTGATGCTTAGCATAATTTAAAATAACAAATGCAACAATAAAATACTTAGTAATCTAATCTAGAAAATGTAATGGCATGTGTCTTCTTTCATCATTTAATTATATTTTATAAATAAACTCTAAGACTAATTTCTTATCTGTAGACTGTATCTTCATACTCAGTACTCAAGTCCAAATATTACTACTACTAGTACTAGTTACTACATCTACAACAGCAGTATCAATAGTATAAGTAGTAGTGACACTGCACTTTATTCGTATTTTTAATGTTATATCATCATGAGTTTGATGAACGATAATGTCTGTGGACATGTTATTATTATTAATATTGTTACTTAACAATCAGAGATCATTGACATTGTTATAATTTTTGATAAAGTAGTTTACATTAATACTAAAAACCATATAATTATATCAAAATTGAATAACTATAGGACTATTTAATTTTAATAGGAGTAATATGATAATAAATCTGTAATAATGAATAGATAATTGATGAAATATCTATGATGTATAAAATATTAAATAACAAAGCCGTGGGTTTGAATAAATACAGTTAAAGCTACCGGGCTTACAATTTACATGACAACAGTTAAGTAGAAACAAAATATTTTTAAAATGTCAAAAATGCAGTAGAAAATCAGGTACTGCGGAGCCGGGGGGGCTAGGGGGCTTAGCCACCTCCCACTTTTTGCTTTGTAAAAAAGTGCTCCCCCTATTTTTTCTATATAACATTTTTACGTAGTACGCTTTTCTACACAACGAAGATGGCTGAATAGCTGAATACGATAGATTGCTTACGAATAAAACAACTGAATTAATAACACTGTATACCGCTAGTCTAAACTGTCTAAACTTAACTAATCATTGATTGATGACGAGTTACTAAAAATAGAGCTGTGTTTTAGTCACATGCTGCTCAACGCAATCGCAATATGTTGCAAGGATATAATATGTGTGCGATTACCCAATTTTTATGTACTTTACATAGTGGATTATAATTTTTTTACACATGGATTTAAAGCATTTTCTCTTTTCTATAAAATTCAGTGTGTAAATATCAAAGACTTTCAAATGATAAGTTTGGGGAAAATAAATCTTATATTTAATAAATAGTGATTTTTAATTACATTTAAATGCATAATAAAAACTATTTTTGAAATAATTTCGGAAATTGCGTCTTATAAAAGTAGTTTCTCAAACAAAATTATATTGTATAGTAAATTCCTGAGATGCTCTCTCCTGCATTCTAGGTGTTAAAACCTCAAAAAATCTCATCGCGGTAGCCTATAAAATCTAAATTTATAGGCTACGCTACCACGTAGCCCCCGGATTTAGAGTAGCGTGCGCCCCTTTAGTTACCAGACCCACCACTTTCAATTGGGGTCTGCGGTGCCTGTCATGCTCGCAGTAAAAAAAGCTGGAAGTTGCTAGTTAAAAACTCTTTCGGCTTCAGTAGCGCAAGTATCTTCATTCTGATGTTGACAACATTCCGAACTTTTGGGCTACTAGTGACTACGACATTTTATGTCATGTGGCTTGTCGTATTCCCGTTTAGTCGCATATAACTACTTATGAGTTAGCTGAAGCATTTGGCCATAAATAAATTTATTTCAATGAAGTTTAATTCATAAAGTTTATTAGAATTATAATTCCAATTTCAGCACATACCTTTTTCACTATTTTGTTTTAATATTTTTATTATATTTTAGAAAAGTTTCTGAAGATAGCAAAGCTTGATAACGAGGAAGGAATCATTTTAAATAAAGGTATGAACTGACACATTCCTAAATGATTTCGTTAGGTAATATATATATATATTCGTTCATTTATTCATAATTATGCAATTAATTATAATTTATTTATATTTCTTTCATTATTTTAGTTCAAAATGCTATACTCTAAACCATGGTATTTTTATTGCATTCATATATTTTCTAAGAAATATAAATTGCACCTGAATCGAAGGAGGATCTTAGCTTATACTTATAAACATTTAAACAGACTTGTTTAAATCTTGTAAGTAACTCTAATTATGTATTGGATTAATAAATAAGGTTTTTTATTAACATATGAATAAAAATTTACACATAAATAAATGTTTAATGAATAAATGTTATTTTTTACATTGATTAATAATTTAAGGTAAAACTCATTTTTCAATTGTTTTATAATTTTGTTTAAATATGATTTTTTGTATCTATGCCTAGTCATAATATAGTGGGATAAGAGTGAATGAAATTATGACATAAATGTAACGTAAGTATAGTAAGACGATTTTTGTTGAAAATTATTTTTCAAGGGCGTGCTGTTTCAAAATATGTTTTGGGAAATGCATAATTGACCACCGACTGACTTTCTATAACATGTTGCTATATAACGGGATATTGTGTAGGTGTCGATTTTCATGCACAGGCAAAAAGCTGTACAAACTTAATATACTACTTAATACTTCATTAAGTACTACAGTGAAAACAGTTCGAACATTTAAAAAATATTTATGCAAAATTTCTTCGATACCATCCATATACAGAAATGATTTTTTCGTTATTTCCATAAGTAGAATATGTCGATGTAAATGTTGTAAGAAAAATTTTGTCGACAGCTGTACAGAAAATACGCATCTGATGGGCTTTACCGTACATCTTACTCTCGGTGAAAAGCATTTTATCTTAAGATCCATTTTTTGATAGGCTGTATCTACTAAGCAACTGACATGAATTGCATTTTTTAACATAAATTGATCTCATATAGCCTAGAATGACACCACTGAAGAGTCTACATTTTATTTTGTATATACTCACATTTACTTCCTTGATGATTTAGTTCTTAAATTATTTAATTGCGCTTTAGACTTGCTGCATGCAATTAGAAGCGCTTTATAAATACCTTAATATAATATATATATATATATTTAATTAAAATATGGTCTAAAAATATAAATAAATATATCATTTTCTATATCGCAAATGATTTACTAAACGAATCACTAACTATTAATATTCCAACACATTACTGAATTCAATTAATAAATGATAATCTTTTAACCAGAATTACATTAAATTATCCACAACATAATTTAGAACCACACTTAACAATTTATGAAATATAATACAATTTTTACAAGATTAAATCAATAACTTTGAAATTATGAATTTAGAATTTGTCTTCTTGAAGTCTCGAATAAAAGTGTATTAATGATAGTATCAAAAACAAATATAGATTATTTCTATTAAAACTAGTAAGGCATTTTGGGGTGGAAATATATATCCGTACATTTTAGTTATATTTTATATTTATTCAAAGTTTTGGCTCCATACATTTATAGCTAACATTGTATACTGCATAAAATTGGCATCAATTATTTCGTTCATTTTATGCTCATTTGTTTTAAAAATGAGACCTAGGGATACTGTTGTGGGTCGTTTAAAGACCTGTATTTTTGCACGCACACATGGTATGCCTTCATTTATATACAAACTATTTTTTAAGTTATTCACTTGAAATAATTAAAAATTCCGTGCGTTTCATAAGTCGTCGTCTCTATACATATGTATGTAGGTATGTTGCATATTTATTTACATAGTTATGTATTCAATTATTTAGCATATATGAGTCGTACATATACAGTATCCCTTTTTTTACATAAAAAGGCATAAATGCAGACAAAACAAGCATACCTATTTACAACAACTTTAATGTGTCTTCCATCTTGCTTGTAACATAATGTACAGCGTCCAAAGAATCTGCCAAAACATTTCTTCAGAAAATGTTGATTAATATTGTTAAGCTCGTGAGTAAGTGCCTCAATCAGTTGCTGTAGGTTTTGGTAGTGGTTGTCAATGGCAAAAACTCGGTCTTTTATGTTACTCCGTAACCAAAAATAAGGAATTGTGAGATTAGGTGACCTTGGAGGCCATCCCTGGGACCTCTGCGTCCAATCCAGCGGTTTTGCAGGTGTTCATCTAACCAGTTTCTAGCGATAATGCTGAAGTGAGGTGGTGCTCCATTATGTTGGTACCAGTGATTATCATCATTCTCAAGAAAAGGAAGAAGTTTCTGATCCAATATGTCTACATACCGCTCCTTATTCATCGTTTCATTGCTAATATGGAAGGTGAATGATCATATGAAACGGCAGCCCACACAGTCAGACCAGGGGACTTGTTTGGGATAGATAACGTTCTGTGTTCATTTTCTCGGCTGTAGTAGAATAAATTATGTTTTCTGACAAACCAATTTAAAGGTAGAACGTCGATTCATCAGAAAAAATGATACGTCTGCAGAAGTTACGATTGTTATCATTGACAATCCATGAACAAAATTGATGTCTTGCCTCTTAGATCAAGGTCATCTTATCCTTATTCTTGAACGAGTACATACTTATACGGATTTATCTTTGCAGATTTGAATACTCTATTGTCTGTACTTGCTACTTCCTACGGGAGGCCTGAAGGAAGCAGATAAATAGAGTGAAACAAAATATGCTACCTGCAAGGTTAATCTTCTTTATAGCTGCACCAGCTTAACCGTTTACTAACGTGCAAGCGTAACGACAAAATATGGTGAAATCCTAAATCCACCATCCAATCTAAGTTTATCAAGTCAAAATTTTTAATTAAATAAGCCATTTATTCAAGTATAATATAAAATTAGCGAAATATAGTCCATCAAAGATTAGATTTCCTGCAGCGCTGGGACGAGCAAGTTTATTTCCAAAATAAAAATAGAGCAATAAATTTACTCTAATTTGTTTCTCGAGTTATATATATTTTTTAAATATATTTATTAAAATTGTAGTTCTCGCGTAATATTTCGTAGATGTATAGATTGTACCCATTTCAAATTGGCAGATTTAACCGGTTAACTTGACGTTTGCATATATGTATTCAGACAATAATATTTATTTCGATTGGTATATTGATGAGGTACTGCATATTATGCAATTTTCCTATTTTTTTTAACATACATGTATTGCATTTAAATTTTGCTAAATTATTTAATATGATAAAAAATAAGGCCACACTAACTATATTAATTTTATGAAGTTCTTTTAACAATGCATATACCTATAATAGTTAAATGCATACAATATTTTTGTTAAATTATTAAAAACATCTACCTAATTGATACTTTCTTAGTTAGTTTGCATATTGTATAATTTAGGGGTTTTTGTTTAACATTAAATGAAAGTAAACATATCATGAAATAAATTATTAAATTATTAAGATGTAATACGTTACTATTGGATGTTACTATTGGGTATTACTATTGGTTACTATTATCAGTAAAATGGGTGAACATTTCACATTTTAAATTAATATTTATAATTGATCATATTTTTTTATACAACAAAAATATAGGTCATGAGTTTACAACGGAACTAGACAATTGTGTACAATAAGATTTCATTTATTTATCATTATTTATTCATATATGAATATTTCCATTTTAGTATTACATGTACATATTAGGTAATTGCATTAATTTGTGTACTTTTTGCTTTTCTTTCTAGATAAAAAAACCGCCATTATCAACATTTAAGTATAATTATTCTTTTGCACAGATGTGTATTGTTATTAATTATTATATATTATTTCCTTTCATTTATTGTACATCTTTGAATTTATCAATAAATGTTTCGAGTGTAATTTGTTTTATTTATTTGACACTTTATTGCACTTTTTGCGATTTGTTCATAGTATAAATTATATACTTGAACATGGATATGATTACTATTATATGCTTATATACTTTTTAATTTCAAGTATAAAAATATTATTATTTCTTAAATTAGTTAATTTGGATAATGATAATGTATACAATTGTTATTATATAGTAACTTATTATAGTCATATTTTGTCAAAATTATGTGTTAAATATTTTAGATTTCAATATATTGGAATTCACTATATAGGCTCATTTTACATAAGCGAATATTTTCATCAAAGTTATAAAACATAAAAATCAGTTTTTATAAATTCTCAAATTTATTGTAATACATTCCTGTGTTAAATGACTTGTAGTTTTATAATATTAATTTGCTGATATAGATTTAACTTACCTTGTTATTTAGGTTATAGAAAATCTAATGTACGACAAAAATAGATGCACAATGTATTATAAGAACTTATTTTATGTCATTTTTAAGTCAATATTGATTAAGGAAATAATAGAATTAATTCAATGTGCATTATAAATTCTACAATATTTTTCGACATTAAATCATTTTGAACGATATATGTGTTTCGAATGTCAAGTAATATATACTAAGAAGCATTTGAGCAAGCGAAGTAGTTAATTGCAAAGAGATACATTTTATACTTTTAATTAAAATCTCTAGTATACATTATTCCAAAATATAATGCATTCATTCCTCTACATATTTAGCTTGTGACAAACATTTTAGATAGCTACATAAATATATATAAGTAACTATGCCCTTAGTTTACTTATTGTAAGGAAATGAGTTCTAATCATAGCTTTGTGTTAATTATACTGTGATTTCGCTAATTGTATTCTGAGCACGGATTTATATAGCACGGATCAATATAATATGCTACACTAATTTAAACGTTTATGGGATAGATACTGAGGGTGATTATAAGATTTGCTAAGATGTATTTTAAATGTTGAACAAGTATTTCAAATTGCTCTGTATGATATACATTCTCCTCCTTTGGGATATATTATACAATTGTTTTGGTTATACTAAAATTGTCTTAGATAAAATATTTTTTTAAATGTACAACAATATATATGTAATAAGAATAAATATATCCTTTTAAATAGTTCAATATTACTAACTAAAATATCAATAATTTATTCTAAAATTCCACTCAAGGGAAATTATTGCGCGATCAATCAAATACGACTAATTAATATATGATTGAGAGAAAATATTAAAAAATGTAATAAAAAATAGACTTTAAAATCTTTAACGAAAAAAATTGGCTTGCTATCATATGTATTAAATAATGATAACAATATAATACAGTATGCGGTTAAATCACCCCTGGTTGATAAAATATGTGTAAAATAAGTATGCTTATAATTTTACAGATATTTTATTAACATAAATTGAAATTATCTGGATTAGGCTTTTAATTTAACTCTTTTTTTATTTCAATGGATATATTATGTATTTGAATTTATAAATGTATACAACATGCGCTAATTGTGTGTTGTTATTTCTATTAAAAACGAATAATATTTCATTGAAATAAACATACGCCATTATAGAAACGCTACGAAGAAATGAGTTCAGATGTACTATAATATTTATTTATTATTTGACAACGCTTGGGGTAATGAAATAATCGGTTTAAGAAAAGTTCAATTGATATCCAAGGAGTCGAATACAAGACAAACATTTAAGAGAAAAATTCAATTGACGATAAATGGTTTCATGATAATCCTCTTGGAATCATACGACGAGAATCGTCATGGGTGTTTCCGGACGGCGACAGAGCAAGTATTGGAATTAGGACTCTCATGTCATTATAGAAATTTATAGTATTGGTTGCAATTAATTTCTCAAAACATAATTATTTTAAGGTATTAGATAGAAACAATACCATTGATTCGGATTGGTACATCTCTTTCTTAGACTAATAGCTAATCGAAATCAGTCTATATACCTAGGTACTTATATGAGTTACCGTGCGATTCCATAATTATACTAACAATGCAAGACAAATTAGTCGAGTCAATATCGGCTTAATTGCCGAAGCTATGGAAATGAGGTGTAGTAAAATAAAATTGTCCACCAAAAGAAGAAATTCAGGATTACCTGGCGGAGAATTACCAGTCTGACAGATTAGCCTTATGTATGCCTTATGAAATGAAAATGATTGGACATTATTAAAGATTCAGAAGACTCTTGAAATTGAATCGAATGATCATTTATACATTATTCAGAGAACGGAATGTAAAAAACGTACAACATTTATTATATAAATTAAGTTAAAAATATGAAATAATGTTTCATTATAATCAGAGCCTTTTACGAGATTCCGCATTTAGTATCTAAAAATGAATTAAGATGTATCCGTAAATTAAAAATATATTGTAAATAATAAATTCTATTTTACCCACAAAAGTGTATTCTATTATTAATACACTTTTAACAAGAAAACGATTTTTATCATGAAATACTATAATTTGTATAAGTTGGCTCAATGAGACAAAGTTACGAGAGTTCAAAAATATATCAAAATCGGCGCCTGCAGACATTAAAAAACTAAATTAATTTGTATAAAAAAACTTTCATCTAGTACAATGTTTTAGATTAAAAAATAATAAAAGATATTTGATTAAAAATGAGTAGCTATAGTGATTGTTTTAGTTTTAAAAGTCGGAGTGTCTCAATTCACCCCCCCCCCCTTTGTCTCAATTTATCCCATTTTAAGGTAGGCCGAATATCTGTATTTATAGGTCGTATAATCAGATATTTGTTTTACTTCATATATATATATATGTACTTGTATACTTGAGTATATATTGAGTTTTTTATAGTCTTACCTTTTCAATCGCAAATTCTTAAAACGATTTATATGCCTTTTACAGTTAACAGGATTTAGACAAAAAGCTCTAACATATTTCAAAAAAGATATAAAACTGAACTACCAAATCAATCATTCAGACATTCAAACTATCAATCATAATGAAAAAAAAAAACTTTTTAAATCAGCGTTTTCAAGTAATTTGTAAACCAATTTAGCTGAAATTTAGCATATAAATTCTTAAAAAGATCTGACACCTTTTCCCGAGACAACCTAAACACCAAATATTTTTGTTGTCCCTGACTTTTTCACTATTTTAAGTAATTATAGAAACTCTATTGAAATTAAATGAAAATTTAAAATATAATTTAAAATGAGTCTATGTTAAAGTAATTAAATATCATCATTAGAAATCGTGTATCAAGTATTTTAATCCCGAGAGAATATGTTGTGTTCCATTATAGATTTTTTCGTGCTAGTGTTGTTTTTTATTGATACATTAAAACAATTAAAAATTCTGTTTAGAACTGGTTATACTCATACCATGTCCTATACTATTATAATCATAAAACCATAAAGTATACTGATTAAATACAAAATTAAATACAGATTTTTCATTTACATATTAATATGGATTGCATATTTGATTTACATTTTGTTAAAATAATACCGTTTTATTTTAACAAAAAAATTACAGTGATATACAATCAATATATGTGAAAAATATGGGTTTAATTACTTTACGATTTTACTATTATAGTTCCATAATTACACATTTTTTTCAATTGAAGAACACTTTTAATTTTCAAAAATACTATTCTTAATCATTTTTATTAATGTTAATTTTCACCCATAACCACAAGATAGAATATTACATATGTCTTACTCTGTTAGTAGTCAATAGTCATTTATTTCACTTCTACTAAATCAATTTTCTAGTAAGAACATTTACTGAAAACTATTATTTACAGCTAAGTGTTACCTCTTTGATATACCTATTTCCAAAATATACCAATCCTACATATTAATCCTAAATAAATAAATGTATTTAATAAAAGTGTAGTGTTGAAAATTATATATTAAATTTTACTTTCTTATGTAAGTTTTTTGTACAATGTCGTTGATTTAAATTAAATGAATCCTCTTTTATTATAATAGTTGAAGTAATATACAGATGAATCCAACAATCTATATGAAGATTCCAAATAAACAACTTTCAAGAAATATTGTTTCACTGAGTCACCTGCTATTACTTGCAATCAATGCAGCATATATAAAGAAAGCTTATTTGTTTATTTTTCCGTTATTGGCAGATGTATTGCATTTGGAGTTAATATAAAACTGTATATATACCTAGAGATAGAATCGGTTGCATGTACCTATATAGTATACATACACCTAATGTTTTTCTTTATACTTTTTTTAATGCAAAAAATACAAATAGTTTATATTTGTATTTGTATTTAATGTTTTATACGGTTGTTATATTAACTGTTCAAATATCGAATCACAATCGTTTTCTTTAGTTCTACATCACTTCCATTGGAGAATACTATACACATTCATCTCAAATATTATGCAAGTATGTATCTATCTTTAAAAGTTATAAATGCAACTATCCAATAAAAATAAAGTAAGCATGTGTACATTGAGAGTTATGTGTACGAATATAGTTTCCTGTTATACTGACTAGACATTTTAGTTTCTCAACATCTACGTTACAGTTTATAAAGATATTATAGTTTGACAGAGCCTTATTATCAACTAACTCTTGTATATAAAAAAAGGCAAACAATTATGTCAAAGCGCCCATGTGCCTATCTTGCTGTTAATCTTGTCCTTTTCTTTGGCCTTTATGCACCGACAACTATCATCGGGATATTCGTGGAACCCGCACATCGAGGCTTCTTTTGCAATGACGACACTCTCAGATATCCTTACCAACCGAGCAGTATATCCGACGCAGCATTGGTGATTCTCACTTCCTTGGTGCCCAGCATCATTCTTGCTGCACTCGAGAAGCTCGCTTTCCACCAGTGGTGTCGACGTGCTGACCTCCGAAATGGCGAGCGTTTGTCAGTGTGCCAAAGACTTGTGTCTCCAACCTCAAGCCTCTTCTGGATCTTCCGACAACAGGCTCTATTCTTTTCCGGTTACGCGCTCTGCCTTCTTACTACTTACTTCACGAAATTCTTCACCGGACGCTTGCGACCAAACTTCTTCGACATCTGTCAGCCGAATTGGTCGGAAATAAACTGCTCAGTGGGCTACGTTGTAAATTACACCTGCCAAAGTAAGAATACTCGTCGGATCAAGGAAGCACGTCTGTCCTTCCCATCGGGTCATGTCTCCCTGTTCATGTACTCAATGCTTTTCCTGTGTATCTTCTTAAAACTGCGTTCTCCATTTCGAAAGATCTTCTTGCTGCAGCCGTTTATTCAGACATTTTTTGTCTGCACTGTGATTTATTGCTCGATCACTCGACTCGTGGAACACAAGCATCACATTGGAGACATTGTTGCGGGGCTTATACTGGGTGCCTTCATCGCCATGACTGCGATGTATCAGTGGAAGGGAGACAACTTTGAATTTTACGTAAAAAAATCGAAGTATGTTTGCAGTGACATGAGCATTTAATTCTTTTTCGTATATGTGTATATATACTAAATTAATGCATATATTTAAAATCCAGTAATCACCAGTAATTCAACTGTCATTGGTATGTCACATATAAGGATATATTTAAATTTCTGCATTAAAAGTTATCCTTAAAAATATTTAAAACCAAGTTTTTTGTGAATATATACGCATAATGTATCATTTGATTCTTAAATATTTCACATTTATTTATGCACACTATAAGTGCACTAAATAGTAACTATAGTATAGTACTGTAATAAATTATTGGTAGCAAACATTAAAATTAATCAATAAGTACAATTTGTATAGAAAGTAACATAACTATCTATATAGTGCCAATTTATCTCAGTATAGTTGTCTATAATATAATATATATATATATGTGAATACAAATTTAATCGTAAATCCTATTCACAATAAATATAAATTTATTAACTTGTAAAAAAGATATTCGACATATGTTTCAAATTGTATAATGTTAGACATTTTAAATATTCCACATATGTGTTTTAAATTGATGTAGGATAGATTTCAAAACAGTAGTTAGGAGTAATATTAAAATTGAATGTGTCATTCCTATTAATGACATTTTTTTTAATTTATTGAATAAAATAACATTTTTATTAATAATATTGATATTTACATTTTGAAAATTAAAATTCGAAAAATAAAATTAGAGCACAATAAGTAATTTGATATAAGCAATCAAATTCCTGGTTTTACATATACTTCCTTGTTTTAATAATACAATGAAAATATAGACCTCATTGAATTTTACAGACCATTAGACAACTATATGATTATACCAGCAAAAGGAATTGTACTTTGTCTAAAAACAATGCTACATTTTATTACCATCATAAAGATATGTATATATGTGTATTAACAAGTGCCAGTAAAATTCATTTTTTTGGTGTATTAGATACATACATATTGAGCTATGACTACAAAAATACTAAGCAGTGCACGCACAATTGTTATTTTTCCCAAGCTTATTATTATATTACATGGTCCATAATCGTGTTTATATACAACTCGTTTGAAAACCTCTTACGTATAATGAGTGATCAAAGTTCATATCACTTGATTGGCATTGCATTATTTCAAGCAGCTAAGTTTTGTGAGAGATTCGCTTATGTAAGATGCTTATATTTATATAAGATACATGCATCATGCATCTGTTTTATATACAACATTAGGGGGCGTACGTCTCATAATTTAGATATATGCCCTGCAATTTACTCTATATAAATATACTATTTATTAACTATAGGTCCCTGTAATAACTATTAAGAGTAGGAACTTATAGAGTAAGGGGTAATGTATTAAGTACTTATAGTATACAACGTTTATGTGGGTATATTAATCTGTATTTGTAGGCAGTTTAAAAAATATATATGAAACAATATATTATAGGTATTATTCCAAATGAATGTAATTCATGGGTTTTCTTTTGGATATCAGAGAGAAGACTACATATTTTCTTGCAATTATATTGGATAACATTATTTTTTATCAAGTAGCGAATTGTTCAGCATTAAAACTATTTATTATTAAAATAAAATAACATTTAAAAAGGCCTATTTTATGTAATAATAATTATTTCAATATAGTTATTATTCTCAAAAGTATGTACCATATATATAAATTGATTTTTTGTGATTTTATAACTCGTAGCATTGATAGTTACCATGGTTGTTATTTTCAGTTGTACCATGTTGTCTTTCTTGGATACATTGAGTTCTTGGTTGATTGTGACAAAATTCCTGCTCTCAGCTTCGATGGATTTGAGTTCCGTGTCTATAAGTTTTCTGTTTTCTAAGTCATTGATTGGGGTTTCTATCCCGAAGTTTCTCTATCTGTTTCGTTGAAGTTTGGTGTTTGGTGTCATTTCTGATTAATTTATGTCTTGGATGGTCAGATGGGAGGCGCAGAGCTTTCTCTTTGAACTTAAGAATAGATCTTATTCTGGTGTTCTTATATGATGGAATATACCAGTCTCCTTGTGTAGGGCTTCGACAGGGGTGGTCCTGAACTGGCCAGTGAATTTTCTCAGAACTAGGTTCTGGGCTCTGACGAAACGGTCGATGCTATTGTCTACTAACCAAGGCTGCCATGCACTAGCACTGTAGTCAAGTTTGCTTCGGATGACTGCTTTGAAGATCCAAATGCATGCTATGGTTCTATATGCAATAGGAGGTAGGGGTTCTTGCTTATTCTGATGGTGTCTCCGTAGTTGTCACACGTCGTAGATCCTATGTTGAATTCGATATCACCGGAATTGATGACGTTTATGTGAGAGTTACTGTCCAGTTTAAACACACCTCCTTCGCCGGGAATCCGAGAGGATCAATGGCTCTTGCTGGAGACATTAGTAGAAGAACATGGTCGCCCTGATGACATGCTAATCTCCGAAATCTCAGAATTTCCGTTTCTGTTGCGTTACGTTTGTAAGTACGACGTCACGCGCATTTGACCACGTGGAAAACCACCACCTCTTGGCATGGTTGAGTTATAAGCACTGTAGATCTTCAGGCCAATAAACTGTAGAGAGCGCTGGTGGCTTGAGCAATACATTCCAGAAGTCAATGCTCCAATGCGGGTCGAATGTATACAATGGTGAACATAGTTTGAGGAAATTGTTGTACCTATTATTTCGTAAATTAAAAATAAATAAAAATATGTAAACAATTTATTTATATACTTTTTGAACCATGGATCATAACACCCAGGGGCAACATTGCAGAGTGCCATTTTTTGTAGATCACACGGGATCAGCTTCAACAATTTTTCTAATTATCTATTATCCTTGACTTATAATTTTCTTTTTTGTAGCTAAAAAGTCAACCATATATTATCAATGTTATACATGGGAACCAATATTAATGGTTAAGGACAATTTCTCTAATTTGGTTATTTAAAAGTAACACTTTGTAGTCGTGTAGAAAGAGTAGACACAAAGACTACTTCAAGTTTCCTTGAAGAAATTCCTCAAAATACAATGAAACTAATACTATCTACGGATCTTGGATACAACCATGGAACTCAGTCAAAGTGCTGTTCTTATTTGAGCACGATCATCTTGCAAGAATGTTGAATGTTGCGCTTTCTTAAAAAATAGACCAAAAGAAGAAGGCAAAGTTTATTTTTTCCGATAAATGTGCATTTTATGGCGATAGAAAGTCTCTTAATGCAGTATTCTGGAGTAAAGAAAACCCAAACTTCTGGGAACAAGTGTGTCAACACCACCCTTCTCTGATGGTGTGGGACGCAATATTAACTGAAAATCTTATTAGACCTTTCTTTTTTTCCACGCACTAAATTTATTCTAGATTTGGCACAACTTTTTTGTCTGTTATATTCATGGCACTTACGCATACGACCGTGGTCACAAGAGAATATTTCGATGATGTGTTTCCAGATTGATGGGTCTGTAACTTTGGTCATACAACGTGGCCAGCAAAAAATCCTGACCTCAGCTCTTGCAAAAATACACTATCGGGTATCATCAAACCAAATATATATATTGGCTAGAAAATGTTGACCAAGGATATTAACTGAAGAATGTCATCAGATACAAATTTTCTAATGCTACAGTATCAGTATTAAGAACAATTCACGATTGAAGTTTCCATCGATTTCAGTTTTGTATTGACCAAAATAGGAAGCAGGTGAATCTTTATAATAAATAGAACTTAAAATTTGAAGAATAGAAAATGTTGGTTATATAGTATTTGTTGGCTTATAACTATTATAATGTTATTATATATGTTACATTACATATGTTATATGTTTATATATAATTACTCGTATGTTATTGTATGCAAATAAACGTTATAAAAAGTCGTAGGGATTGCTGGCCCACCCTGTATATATACAGATACATCCACTATGTGTATAAGAGAACAGTGATATATATGATTTGTATATTATCTTTATTATTTATAGTTACATTTGAAAATGACCACTTAATTCACAAGTTGTTATACGCACATAAAATAAGGAAAAACTCCCTATTATATATATATATGTATATATGTATTGCAATCCCAGAAAACAATGAGAGGGCATCCGATTCGGACGTCGCATTGTTTGATGTGATGTTGCAAACTATCTTGGTACAATCCAAGGTAAAAGTCTTTCAATACACAAAAAGTTTACATTATACTAATAATAATGATTTTGGACTATTTTATTTAAATGATATTCTTCATAACGATAAAATTTTAATCAACTTCATAGACAACACATGTTTCAAACAGTTTTATAAGTATGTTATACATCCGTAGTTACGCTTAATTATTCCCAATATCCATAACTACAGGCTGAGCCATAAAAAGGTACCAAACATCTTTTTTATATTTATGACTGTACATAGCATGCGATATTGATAGATAGAGTTTCATCTCTTCTTGATTATTGATAACAGTTTGTACTACTATTTTTTTACCCTAAAAATGTTGTGAAAAAATACTTTAAATACAATATCTTAAATACAATAAATAAGTCTTGATAATTAATCTAATAATTATAAAAATGATACTACTTATTTCTTACCCATTTAGGCAAACTTAATTAAAATACAACGATTTTCTATTGACAAAAATGTACAACGTGATGCATATCAAATAATAAGAGTCAAAACTCTATGTTTAATTACTCAGTGGTACATAGGCTGTTTATCGATGTTTTCTGAGAGAATTTTTATCTATTGATTATCTGCAGGTTATTGTCTATGGCTGTACAGAATGGTGCAATATCTGAAGCTTCAAAAGAATCTGTAAAATGCACATGTGTGAATATCCATGAACTCTATCCACAATATTCTTGCTATGTTATCGCAAAAATTATTAAAAAATCAAATTGACCTGACATTAAAAATTGAAACATTAAAATGTTGACTTGCAAGGTTAAAAGATTAATAGAAAAGATAGATCTGACCGGACATACCTGGCCGGACACACCTGGCTCGGGTCGACGTTAACCAAAACAACTGAAGAAAACATCCAAAGAGTGAAGAATTTATATAAAAATAAGAGAGGGCACTCTATACCCGCCGAACCTCTGCAACTTTACAGATTCCACATACAACAATGTGGCGTATTCTAAAAAAGGAAAATTTGAAGCTTTATTATCGAACCCGATCATCAAAAATTACAGAGGAACATAAGCATAGACGGGTTCAGTTTTACAGATAGCTGTTAAATAATTTAGATCATAATCCGGTAAATGAAAGAGGACACAGACTCACGCAGTTAATCAACACTGATTTTAGTAAAAAGTTTAGAATAAACAATTTATCAAATTCCAAGAATGATGTGATATGGTCCAAATCTCGAGATGAGACAGATGCTGCATGTTCTATGGTCCACCTTGAGAAGTATTTAGAAGGCTATATGCTTTGGGGTGGAGTTTCGTACAAGGGTTTAATACCCAGTAATGCGCCCGTTTTTGTCGAAGACTGGATAGATGAACACTGGCAGTTCCAACGGAGACAGAAAAAGATGATGAATTCCGAGATGTATGTGGACCTCATTGAACATGTCGGTTTTCCTGCTGCGCAACGTCTTTATCAACCACACGAAGGAGTTTGGCAAGATGACAGCACCTCCATCCATCGGACTCGTGTTGCTCTAGAAGTTGTTGATAGACACTGGCTGCAACGAATTCCTGTTGACAAACAAGCTCTCAAAGGTGACGATATTTGTCCTATCGAAAATGTATGGGAGATGTTACTTACTCACCTTACATCTTTAGAACATGACTTCGAAAATCGGGCCCAATTAAAAGAGGAGATACGACGATTTTGGAGACCCGTGACAGCCCGACAATGTCGGAAATTAATATCATCCATTTCTAAGCGTTGTGTTGTTATTCGCAAAAATGACAACCGATTACGCCATGACGATTACAGATAAACTCTAAATTACAGTGATTATAATTATCAGATGTTGTTATACATGTCATTGTTTTGTTAACAGTACAACTATACTATGTACATTTTACTGTACATATTATTCGATATAGTGAAATATACAAGAAATAAATAAAATTAGTTTTGGTACCTTTTTATTGCTTACCCTGTATTAAAAATTTGACTATTTTATTGTATTTATACTATGATGTACTGCACTCATATTGAGGACTATTATATGTACTATAATATGTATTATAGCTAGGTAATTATTTATATATATATATATTACGTAGTATTTCTGTAGTATACGATTCAGAAAACTCTACCAAAAGTTTCAAGTTCAACAATTTAAATTTCTAAATTTATTTAAATTCTTATATTATAGTAATATATGAATATTATCTCAATATTATGTATTACATAATGATAACATTACTGATATTCTAATTTATAGATAAAATAGACCTTTCATGTCTATTAAATAGAGCATTATCACAATAGAGTAGCTTTAAACTAATAACATTTTGTTTCAAAATTATTGGTAAAAAGTATATTTGATTTCTGGCAAACAAAAATATAACAAATAATATAGCTACTTATCTATGTTTAATTATATTGGTAACTAACGGCTCGTTGCAAGCTTGTCTGCAATAATAAATATTTTAATATGCAGAACCATTCATCTTAACGTACCATTTAAATGGTTTATAATATGCCGTGGTTTAAAATAAGCTACACGTATATGGGAATAACCAAACTGAGAAGTAATATGTGTGTATGTATTACGAACTTGTAACTCATGTCTAATATATACCGAGTTTGGTATACATATTTCCAACGGCAAAATACACCCCTAATAAAACGTCATGAAGGCGTTATATTCTTTTTAATTTTTTTAAATACAATTTTTATACTTAGATTTTTAAATGCATTAGTAGTGTTTTTACGGTACTAACGTAACGTGACTTGTAGATATTGCGATTGGTATGATTTACAGATGCATTCGCTGAGTCCAATGTTAGTACATCTATTATTTTTATAATAGTAAGTAAAAATTATTGAAGTCCCATTCTAGGTGCAGTTATTTAAATTAAATGGCTATAGGTATAAAGCAATTATAAATTCTGATTTAGTTGCATACATGTTTTGCCGACATAATATACTAAAAAGATTGGCGGGCGAATTTAATGAGCAAAACTCGGTACGTCGATTAAATGTTTCCTCAATAAATGTCGTTATATTTATATCAGCGAAAATAAACTAGATTATTACCAATATTTCCTAGCTCTACATTTAGAGAGGATTTTTTTTATGACCCTATCTACATCAATATATATACATATATATATATATTAATTTTTACTGTACCTACTTTTTTTATTTTATGTTGCTAGATATTTCGCCCTCCCCCCTCATTGATATCCTAGATTCTTTAATATCCAAAATGCTAGATAGGTATAAGGTCCATTTTTATACTTAAAATTGGATTATTTATATACCTAGTAAATTTAATAAATCCTGGATTTACAATCACGTCAAATTTGTACACAAAAGATATATTTAATTAACACAAAATCGCGTTGAAATTTGAAATATTGATTTTAATATACGTACGCTATAATAATTTATGTTCACGGGACATTTAGTATTTACACAAAGAACGTTTGTTGGAATCGTCAGCCTGTGACAAGATAAAAGTACACCCAATCAATATACAATTTTTTACTCGTAGAAAACATGAATTAGCCGTAACCAATCGTTTTTACGTCCAATTAAAAAGTTGCTATTGGCAGAATTGAATGACAGTGAGTTAAGAATCATGGGAGTCATCGAAAGGTTCACTGAAATTCTGACTACTATTATAAGAAGTTGTACTTTTTCCTCCATAGCTTAGTCAGAGGGTTACCTAATTCATCCTATGCTTCCATGAAAGAAGAATGGTTTCCCGTAACTCAACTTGCTTTAACATGGCTGTCAATGTTGTACTTTTCATAAGTCTGCTAATTCCATCTTTTATCGTTGTCTTCTTTCTTCAACCTGCACATCGTGGCTTTTTTTGCAATGACGACACCCTTGTCTACCCCTATCAACGTAGCAGCTTCACAGATGTGGCCCTCGGGATAATCTGTTTTCTATTTCCCTGCCTTCTCATTCCTTCCGTGGAAAAGTTTACCTTCTACAGATGGTCTCGACATAATTCCCCTGGCATTCATAAACGTTTGCCAGCACACAGGCGTATTTTTACCCCAACATCGAGTGTTTACTGGGTTTTTCGGCAAGTAGGTCTCTTTCTTTATGGACTGGCGGTGGTCATTTTTGCAACTTATCTGACAAAGTTTTACATTGGGCGGTTGCGACCTAACTTTTTCAACTTATGTCAACCTGACTGGTCGAAGTTAAACTGTTCAATGGGATATATTACAAATTATACGTGCTTAGGTAAAGACCAGAATCGTATCCATGAGGGTCGACTATCGTTTCCTTCAGGTCACGCATCACTGATGATGTACTCCATGTTATATCTCGCTATTTATTTGAAACTTCGCTCTCCCTTTCCAAAGATCTTCCTTCTTGAGCCCTTTATTCAGACATGTCTTTTGTGTATCGCATTCTACTGTTCAATGACCCGTGTAACTGACCATAAGCATCACTTAAGTGATGTTATCGCTGGAGCAGTACTAGGAGGCGTAATCGCTGTAGTAACTATACACCATTGGAAGGGAGAAAAATTCCATTTTTATATAAAAAGGTTAGTAATATGTGCGTAAATACCAATATTTAACACAGAGAAAATGTTTCAATATACATTTTTCATTCTAACTAAAGTTCCATTAAATAACATCAATAACAGTCAATATGAAGACATTAGCTTTGAGTGATCAAAGTTATTAAATAAATTGAGTCAAGTAGAATAACATGACTATTTTAGCAATTTTAGTTACAAAAATCAAAGGTAACAAAGTGAATTAAGATGGGGTGAACCTATATGCAACACTACCACACCATACATCAAAGCTGTGTAGTACTATTCTCGTGTGATGGTATCGTCAATATTCATTGGTCAAATTATGATGCGCGAGTGGTGAAGAGTAAATACGAGCTTATTTTTTTAATGTACTGACACACATTGGGGTGTGTTTTTGAATATTAGTCATGTATGGTTAAACCATTGAACTAGATACATGGAATGGCGAGGTCATTCTCGCGCAATTTTCAAATTTGAGATTTTCTAGAAAGGTCAAGAAAATATTTTTACCTATCTAACACAGGTTAAATTGCCAAAGTTTGACATACAATTTTAAGAAAATGT
>JAYRBW010093926.1:0-20797 GCA_036023295.1 Invenusta paracnida
AAGCAGTGAAACCAAGATCAACCTTACTAATTTGAAGCAAATTTTCTGGATTCTTTAAATCAATACCAATCAACTTTTAATATCAATCATACTTCATCAATATAATATATTAGATTATAAAAAAAGAAGAAAAAATGTACTCTAGAATAATAAAAACAAGGGATTAAAAAATAAAATATTAGCATAGTAGTGAAATTTCAAGGAATTTCAAGGAAGTGTCAAATTTCAAGGAATTTCAAGGAGTGTGGACACCCTGTCTATAAGCTGTGATGCCACTAGTAAGAAAAAACCTTAGGTATAAAACTATTTCAATTACTATAATTACATATACATAAGCATTTGTTTTTTAAAATAATATTTAATTTTATGTATTTTGAAGATAACATTTGTTAATTAAAAACTGTTTTAGTTGAATAATATTTTACATATTGGTGACATCACAGATATGACCTTGACCATTATTCCTTTAATCAGTTCTTTGATCACTAAAATTTGGGCAGTGCTAAACTAAATGTGTGCCTTAAAGTGCAGTTAAATATGTAATGCAAGGCATAAAACCAACTATATACTAGTAAAAAGTATAGTTGTATTGTATTAATATAGTCATTCAATCATCATATACATCTAAGGCATAGCTATACAATATGCATAGTCAATCATAAATATATAACTAAAATAGTTATTTAATATTATATAAGTTTTTTTAATATTATATGTTTTTTTAATTATTGTTTGATATCATATGAAGTATTAATGTTAGTAAGTTACATATGTAATTATAGTATTAAATTAGTTATTATATTTTAATTTTTTAATATTATAATTTTAAATAATAATAAAATGTAAATAATACTAAAACTAACTTAATAATAAATTAAATTGTAATAAAAGCATATATTAAAATAATATAAATTCAGAGAGAGAGTCATATAACAGATGACCAGGTCACCTATATATTATGCATGTGCATGCAATGTAAATTTCTAAAGTTTGAAGTTGGTGACTCAGACTGTGACATGCAACATGTAAGCTGGTAGGGAATACATCTATACTATGACTATTAATAATATCTATTGTATATGCATTAAATAATAACAGTAAATAGAAATAAGTATATATTACCTATACAATAGTAATACCTACTGATAGTGATACAATAAAATAAAAAATATAGATATTTATTTAAGTTATTTAGCTCTACCTATAACATTACTTTTGACTAGTCATACTCTAACTCATGATAAAAATGATGCTAAAATTGCAATTGGGGTCTGAAACAGTAATATCAGATATTCATATACAAGATTATGAAAATAGTGGCAGGGATATTCATATGCAAAGTGTATCAATATGGTTATTTGTGTTAAAAATCAAATTCTTTTTATTAATAATATATATATATATGTTTCTGAGTCAATTTTAACAGTTTTTTATAACAATTTGACAACATAACAAAATTGAAATGAACTTATTAAAATCATATTATGGTATATCATAACATGTGATGTAGCAAAAAAATGTTTCATTAAAAAATATATATCTAATGCCAGGTATATAATGACTATTTATCAAACTACTAGATGTGATATTTCAAATTGAAATGATAATATTAATAATCATTAATCTGACTCTAACTCTGAGTAATGCATATAAATAACATAAATTTCCTTCTGAAGTGTGAATGCCAATGTTTTTAGTGCACAGGTTAATTACAACCATGGCCTTTTAGTGTATTCAGTTTTGAACTTCTGAGTGAACTACTCCAAGAATATTATACATAATATCACTGTATTAAACATTTTTCGGTAATCTCCAAATTTCCCGCTTTAAATTACTTTGGCTTTTTACTGTTTTTTATGCATTTTTCTAACGTTTTTTTGTTAAATTATTTTAATGTATTAAATACTTTAATTAATAAGTAAAATACTTAATACTTATGTATTAATCCTTACCCATCATCTGTGTTATACAAACTAACTTTTTCAGAAATATCCTGTATTATTAGACATTATTAGGACTTCTGATTTGTTACTTGTGATTAATGTATAATGTTACTTGTGATTCATCTATAATGTTTCTTGTTAATGTAACACTTATAAACACTTATGGATATTTAAGTCTTTTCTTATTTAAAAAAACGTTTAAAAAATCGAAAAAAACGTAGTGAAAATAATTTAACGCGGGAACTTGGAGATTACCCATTTTTCTATTACAACAGTCATAGATGTAATTGAATCATAAATATACATGACATGAATATATCGATTTCAGAGAATGTCAAAGTACAAAATGTTGAAATTAATAGTAGGTTTTTAACACAAAAAACCATATTGAAACGCTTTGCTTAGTTACGAATATCCCTGCACCACTACTCATACTCTTCTTATTCATCCGCTCAGACTTATAAATGAGAAATATTATAAAATGAAAAATACGTTTTAAATGCGTCCCAAAATCATAGTACATTGTAAATATACAATAATTTTATTTAAAAAAAGTCAAATTAACATAACGCTCTAATTGTGTTGCAATAAAAATAAAAATTCTTTGTGCGAAAAACTTTAAAAATTTTGATTTTGGTTTGTTAAATAACCGAAACCTGTTAGTATTTTAACAATATTTAATTAAATAATTTCTGCAAACCCACAGATTTCCTTCATAAAAAACAGATTAAATCTATACCCTGGCAGGACACATATTAGCTGTGCCCCTCTCCAGTACCCGCTCCAGCATTTATGCCGCGAATGAATGGAACAATATATAAGCCTGCTTCCATGATTTTTCCTAAAATATAGTTTTATAAATGTTAGTGTTATATTCACTACTATACCTACATCCTATTGGTATAGTCACGTGTCCTATGTAAAAAAACGATTATGTTAAAAAATTTAAAATTCTTAAAATTTTCCAAATCAATAAGTCTTCAACTCTTTTTAAATGAATGAAATCTTTTTATTTTTTGTACACTTAATATAAAAAGTAATTATTGTTTAGCATAATATACTATAATATTTGTGATATATTGCTATTTTTTTAAGAAAAATGATTTGGTTGGCAAATAACATTTAAAAAATTTGTCTTATTAATTTAAAGAATTTCCTATTTTTTCAATGAATGGATTTACAAAACATTATCGTTTACCTATATGCCAAGTTTCAAGACTCTATACTCCGCCAAGAAGTTTGAAATTGTGTATGGATGCGTAAAATAATATGCTATGGATAGGGTGTTACAACGAAATTGTACAACGAAGTTTACAATTAAACCTCGTAATTTTAAATCTTCACAGGATTATTTTCATTCATTGCGATAAGAAATACAACTATGTTAAATAGCACAAATATTCTTTTAACATTCAACAAAAAAAATGTTAATGGACATAATCTATAAATAGATAGGCAATAACTGATACTGATAATACCATAGAGTAACGATCATATACACAAAATGTTCACTCAAAATAACCAAAAGTTCAGCACCAGAGTAGACCAAATAACGATGGCCGGTGATGTGATCTTTCACAAAAAGAAGGCGGCTCTCAGTCCTCGAACCAACTTCCGCCGCTATTTGTAGAGGGAACCGTTTTCTGACTGCGAAAAAGATGGTTTGCCCTTCCTTGCATTTGCACCAAAACGTTCATGATACGAGCACAATGTTGATCGTGAGGAGGGTGCAGGCTTCTTTGGCCGCAGCTGACGTTTAAGATAGTTAATTTCAAATGGAAGACTGGCGATGCGGTATCTGACTCCTGTGCAGCATGGTTCGCAGGTGCACTCATCGGAACAATATTATTTGCATAATATGAGCCTGCGAGGGTGATTTGGATAAGAGTGTCTGTCAGATTCGCTCTCTGCTGAATAGTCAAATCTATATGCGACTTGAGAATCAATTGGACGTGGTGTGGAAAAAACATTTATTGAAGTACAAAATCATCTGTAACAGGTTTATCAGCGATTTGTTCAATGCGATGTAACAATTAAGGTTTAATATCTCACAAAGGTTCTAAATTAAGCAATTTTTGCATACGTTGAGAAGGGGTGAGAGCTGTACGTAGAATAAGGGGGGATTTAAGTGTTTCTTATGGATTTTCAACTGGTGAATTTAGAATGAGGTCACGTACTTCACGGGCAGTATCGGGTGTTAAAGCAGCCACTATGTAGTTATATTTGGTAATAGATAAAATAATTCCATGCGTAGCAAATTGTACTTCTACTTGTTAAAATATAACAACGCTGGATAATCAGGCTAAAACAGCGGAAATTTAACAGCCGAGGCATTTACTGTAGGAAGATCTTGTTGCTGGTTCATTGTCAAACGTCAGATTCACCAATTTATAGGTTTGATATTCTCATATTAAATTTCAAAAAAGTAAATAACGAATTTACCAGAAAATAAGAGCAACAGATATGGATATTGTGCTGTCAACTGCAGAAGTGAATTAAAGTAAACATACAACGCTAATAATACACAAACAGGAACATAGTGAAGGACTTAACTACCAAGTCACCACATCCTTTATTCTATAATAAGTTTACAGAAGAATCTACATTTATTTTTACAACCATCCCCTCGCTTATGATTCTAAGTATTAACAATAATATTTAAGAAAAAATACTAAGCCTGCAATAATTAAGTATCATGAAAAAGTTTATGGATATCTTACAATACAGTGAACAACATCATGATACAGGTTATTTTTCTTATTAAATATGACTAGCTGACTAATAGTCATTATTTAACACTGTTGACTTCAGCAAGCCGTACAAATATTTCAACTTTGTCTATTGGCGTAATCGTTTAATTAATCAATTATTAATTTATTTGTTAATGTTTTTCTTTAATAGAAAAGGATAAATAAAAAGATTCAAAACAATTCATTTGTTCTGATTGTTTATTCGATGAGTTATTGGGATTATTACAGCAATTTGTTTATGCTAATTTCAGCAGTAAAGAGTTTTCAATAGTTACCTATAATTAATACGTAAAATACGAAGACTGTTTGAAAAAATATATTAACATGAGAGTAAACTCTCAATTTAAATACGGCAAACATCTGTATAGCCAAATATTGCAAAAATAAATAATGATATAGTAGTGTAATATACAGGACAAGATGCATTTTATATAAAACAATGGATAATTGATTATAATATTAATTTTCGGTCAAATGACTTTTACGGTAAATCGAGAGTCCCAATTTTTAAACGTCCACATATATACGGTCCGAAAACTTTAAATCACAGATATGACCGTAAAAGACTGACACAGGGAGTCTCGAACTACTGATCTATTGGTATGTAGGCCTGCGTGTTACCCTCTGCCCTGTTACCTATGCTCTCCGTATAGATAATCATTTTAACAATAATAATAATTAAAATAATATATATAAATAATCCTGATCGTTTATTTGATCACAAGATATTCACAAAAATATTTCAAATGTGCATATACAATTCATTAAAATCTAATAAGTCTTTATGAATAAAACAATAAGCTTGTAAACAAATATAGAAAAACATTAATAAATGTTGATATCAAAGTCATCGTGCACTCACTATATTTCTAATTAAAATATTCATTAATATAATATGTTTATTATAAGTCGGTCAATTATAAATAAGATCATAATATGTCGCGAATAATATCTACATAGTATCAGTAGCTAAATAGACAGTTGTCAATCATTAAATTTGAGATACTTGGGAGGCGATTCACACATTAAAAAACCAGTAACCGTAAAATATTATCTCAATGATAATCTCAAATAGTACAAATTAGTCAGTGGTTTCAAACTGTTACATAAAATGTTATAAATTGTCGTATAATATATGTTTAATCTAAAAATGTATTGTTCAGCAGCAAAGTGTAATTAAAATAAAATTACAATTGAGTTCTTCATATTTAGTAAAAAAAAGATTCAATAAAAATGATGAGAATGCATTATAAAACGATAGAGATATGTACACGTTTACCTTGGAATAAACCAAAGGGTTTTTTTATATAGTGATCATTATTAAAAACGATGAGCCTAAAGTTACCTAAAAACTATTTTAATAATTGAGACGGATTCTACAAATAATAGACATTCTATAAAAATAACGATTATATTCTATAATAGCATACTAAAAACAAATTCCCTAACGAAATTTAACATGATAAATGTATTATTCAATAAGTTAGGATACTATTATTTATGGCTAAGAGAATAAATAGTATATATTTATGGTATACATATCTCAATATATGTGTTTTATTAAAAGTACTGTATATGCATAAACATTGTTACATTAGGAGCTTTGCTACAGTGTATATTAATGTAAATTAATGCCTTTCAACCAGCAATATAATTAATTCAAGCCACATATTAATCCTTTTAATAGCTTTGCTCCTTTTATGCCAGCCCAAAGCCTTTGTGGCTAATAAAAGATACTTTATTCTATATAATGAAACACGAAACATATATTTCATCCGTTATAAGAATGAACTTTAAATTTGACTGCTACATCTTCTATTAAAGAGACCACAAGCCTAAAGAAATGTGTTAGGGCAAACATTATGACATAAATAATTAATTTTACTGTAAAAACACACTAAATAAAGAATATTATATGTTTGAAGTAATACACTGCAGATATTAAACAATTTTGTGTAGCTTAGAAAATACTAGAATATAAAAGTAATGATATTATTATTGATATTATATAAAAAATATATTTGTTTAAATTTACAATACCCAAATTATCACTATATGATACAAAAACGATGACGCAATGACGATTAAAAAATATTTCGTGAGATAATGTGATGAGATTTATATACATAATATGTAAATGATATATTTTAGCAGATATAAAAAAGTGTAATCTAAAATAAAATTAAGTGTACATATGTCACTATTTTATATAGGATTTTTTTAATTATTTGCGGTTCAAGTGATAGGCTATTAATAATGACATAATAATAAAAATTAAGCATTTATTATTGGAAATGGGAATCTTAAAATATATATACCAGAGTAGGCAACAATGCAAAAATGACTAAAGTACAAGTATATATATAAATACGTTTCAATCATAAAGTAAATATGGAAACAGTATAATATATTGAGTTGAATTAAGTGAAGATTAGTTTATAAAGGATGACACAATCAGAAGAATACCAAGATTCACTGATATCCACTGTATCTATAGATCCCCGATCTGGACAGGGGAGAATGAAGACAGAGTGGACCATTTTAACATGAAAGGTATGACAGGGACCAGAACCATCATCACAGGAGACATTAATGGACACCACCAAGTCTGGGATGAAGAATGTGACGAAGCGGATGAGATCCGCAAAAATATCAGTGAATGGTGTGAAGACAATGAGTGATGCACTCTGAACAGTAAACTCCCCTTTATCAGTTACAGGCACAACGCAAGGTCAGCACCAGACATCCCGATCAATGAGTTCGCGACTAAATGCTCATGGAAAATAGACGCAGATCTTGGTGGTGACCACCTACCCATGGTTAACATAGCAAGAATTGATGAAACCAGACCGAAGAACCCAAGAAAGACAAAATTGACTTTCAACAAAGCACAGTGGGAAGTATTCAAAAATTATACAGAGGTAGAGTTAAAAAAAGCATTGAATATAAATCAATAGGGAAAACATGAGGAAAGTTCAAGGATATTATCGTGGATAGCTCAAAAAGACTCATACCGAAGGGCAGCAGAGCGGACCCACAACCCTAGATGGAAGGATAAGAGGTCGCCGAGAAAATCAAAGTAAGACTAAGAGGCCCGGAAAGTAGCGCACGAAAGTATAAAGAAGAAAGAGGCTTGGATTAAAGCCAGAAAATGTTAACAACGCAGTGGAGACTGAAAATAAAAACTTCTGGAGAAAGTTCGTCGAAGAATAACTGGACAGTTATAACTGGACGGGACTAACTCCTCGAAAGTATTTAAAGTGTTGACGAAACTTGAAGGGAAAGTCAGAGAAGAAAAGGAAGGTCAAGCTCTGGTCTTACCGAGCGAAAAAGTCCTAATATCGCTCGAAGAGAAAGCTGAAGCTTACAAGACCTATGCCAACGTCAGTAAGATCCCTAGAGAAAAAAAGAAGAGATGCTGAAGTGAAAAAATTACTAAAGAAAGAGAATAACAAGAAATGTTAAATGTGCGGAGATGAGAAATGCTCAGTCTACAGCAAACTATTCAGCATGAGAGAACTAAAAAAACACCTATGGAAGATGAATACTAAGAAAGGACCAGGCTCAGACGATTCATGCGCAGAACAACTTCAAGACCTATAGGTCAAACGGGGAGAGACACCCTACTGGATATCATTAACCAGTCTTGGAAGACCAACATCCTTCCGGAAGAATGGAGAACACCCAACATTCTCATGATCAAGGCAGCTGACCAGATTGGGAGCTACAGACCAGTTGCACTTACAAGCCATATAGTTAAACTAATGGAAAGAATGGTCAGAGAAAGATTGTACTTCTGGATGGAAAAGGAGAGCATCGTCCCCAAAGTACAGACAGGCTTCAGGGTGGGTAGGAGTACTGAAGATAACTTGGCCAGACTAGTCCAAAGAGTACAAGACGGCTGGAATCTAACAAAAAAAAGCAGAAAATGGGTACTGGTGGCCTTCGACTTCTCAAGAGCATATAACAAAGTATGGAAGAAGGCACTGAACCTAAAGATACTGAAGTTTGGGGCCCCGAAATGTATTGTCTCCTGGACCATGTAACTCCTTAAAGTCAGAAGAGGCCGAGTGGAGTGCTAAGGTACGACATCCAATTGGAAGATCTACAGAGACGGACTACCCCAAGGCAGTGTCCTATCCCCTACTTTATTTCTCCAATGAACGGTCGACCTGATAGAGGATTTGAAGGAGACCAAAGCCACTGTTTATGTACGCCGATGACACGGCCATGACATTAGCGATGGACCACAGCATTGAGAAGGCAGTCAGAAAAGCGCAAGTTACGACAGATACCGTGGCGAACTGGGCAATGAAATGGAAAATGATTGTTGCGGGTGAAAAAACCCAAGTCATGATCCTCTCGCAATGAACTAAGGATAATGAAGGAGATAAGTCCATAAAGGTCGGTGGGTTACACAGTCAGCGCCAAACAAAACATCAAGCTCCTGAGAGTGACATTTGACAGGCTCTTCCAATTTAGCTAGGACGTCAAGCAAATCAGAAAAAAGGTGAGAGTTAGAACTTTCCAGTTGAGGAAAATGGCAGTAAGAAGGTGAGGACTGAGAGAGAAGACGCTTCGAAAGGTGACCAAGAGTTACGTACAGGGAGCCATCGATAATGCAGGAGGCGCGTGGCAGTACGCCGCAGCACCGAACCATCTCGAGAAACTAAAGATCGAAATGAGATGAACAGCCAAAATCATCACAGGCTACACCAGATCCACACCGAGAGACGCAGTCATCGCAGAAGCAAACCTCACCCCACTAAGAATCCAAGCAAAATCGCTAGCTATTAAAGTGTATGAGAAAGACCTCAGAAGAAAAGACGATGACTCGCTAAATCAGATAGCTACGGAAAGAAGAAAGATCAGACTGAAAAGGTCGAGAAGTTGGAAACAACTAGGACAGGAGAGCGAGGAAAGACTGGGCATGGCCGGAGGACATAGAGAAAAATGGAAAGCATGCAATGATTTACACGACTGGGATAACAAAGCCATACTCAGCATTGGCAAGAATCGCAGAGAAGATCTGGACAATGTGAAGCGTGAATAAGCCAACAGGTTGATTAAGAATCTCCCAGATGCAGACCTGGAGATCTGGACGGATGGATCAGCTGAAGGGGGTACCGTCAACGGCAGAGGGGGATCCTGATCGTGGACAAAGAAGGGAATATGACGGAAGAGAACATAGCAACTGGAAGATGGTGCTCGAGCTTTGACGCCGAGCTGAAAGCATTCGAGAGAGCCTTAGATTAGGTGGTCCAAAGGACGAGTACAGAGGCGAATAACATCAAGAGACTTAGAATCTGCAAAGATTCCAGGAGTTCCCTTCAATCCCTCGAATCAGGCCCTTATAAGATGGGAGGACTAGTCACCGAATATAACATATGGGCACACTTAGACCGCCTGGGAAAAAAGGAGATTGAGGTTGATCTTCAATGGATCCCAGCGCACTGTGACGGCCTACGTGACCTACTTAAATTCTATGGTTACGCCAAACGTTTCCACTTTTGGAAAACGCTCGATATGACGTAGATATTTAGTATATATATATATAATATATAGCATGAAATATGTATAAGAACAATATACTCATATTTAATCAAGAGGAGTGCAAAGAATTAATGTTACTTTAATATATCGTCGATTATAAATTCACAGTATACCTAGGTACAGGGGTGATTGATGCACACAAGTGCTTAATATGCAGTGATACGCAATAGCTATAAACTTTTATATGTTTCAAATAATATGTCTTCACTATTCAATAAAAACTTAGTATATAAAATATATATTCTTATAATTAATAAAACTGTCAGTCAGCTGATATAAATAAGCACATCAGTTGACTGTAAACAATTGTGAACTGACTTTTCATCTGGAGAAATTGAGGGGGGGGGGTAGATGAAGAGTGTGTACAATGGAAAGAGGGTAAAGGATGAAAAGTGTACTTACGATCTCGTTAAATTGTTTTACTACGAGTATTTACTACAATATAAATACTTTTTATGGCAAAAATCATCAAGACTTCTTTAACTAGAAACCAGGCATTAAGGTAGATACCCAAATGTATGTAAATTCATAAGTGCCCTTTATCCATGAACATATTGAAAAATTTCACATTTGTATAGATAATTTTGCCAATTAGTAATTATTTGTGCTTGATGAATTTCACCCTTATAAAGTCATCCGAGCGTAACATTATTTGTCTGTTCATTAGTAGTTACTACGACACACATCTGTATAGTATGTCAATTTTTAGATACAATCTGTATAATAGGTATCAGTTATTCCAGACACTATCAAAGATTCAATAGATTAATTGTTTAAACATTTAATTATTTAAAATTAATATATAATAATCGTGCCGTCAAAATAAATTACCACGCACTCGGTAAAAATATTTTTTACATAATGTTATAGAAACATTTTTATATGTAAAACAATACATAAATATGTGGTTGTAGACATCTTAAAAAGTATAAAAACTGAACGAACTGGAACAATTAGTAAAACTAAAAAAAATTTCTACATATGTATATACCTAACAGTAATGTTAATACAACATAGAACATTTTCCAAAAGTGAAATAATTAGGAACGCTCTTTTTGTAAAGAAGTATTACACTCTTAGAATGAACAATTCTTTGTCGGTCTTTAATTTTAAATGAAGCATCAAAACGAAAGACATCAATTAAAGTTAAGCAATTTGAACATAATATTTTAAATGAATCGGTAAATACATTACATAAACTAAGGAACTAAATATCAACTATGCAAATACTTTTCTTTAAAACGTAAACTAACTATTTCATTGATATATAAATTCAAATATATTTAGTGCTTCGATTTGGACATGGTCAGAGACATGTCGGGAATGAGATACGTAACCTTCTTAATTTCTAAACACGAATGATTTCGACTTCTAAAATAAACGATTCCTAAAGAGCTTCATTAGAATCCCTAATGATTTTACTTTTGGAAAACGCTCATAGTACATCTAGTACATCAAAACAGTTATGGTCATAGAAGTACATTGAACTATGTAAATAATAATTAATTGTAACTATATACTGAGACAACAAATAAGAATGAAATAATAACCATTTTGCTGTTCAACGTAGTTGGATGCTTATTTTCTTAACATGCGTGAATGCACAAAGCGTCTTTGACCCCGTAGTAGATGAATACATTGTACATACTCAGTTTAATATCAAAGATAACATTTGAAATATTAAAAAGTTGGGCAATGCATGAAGTCAATACATAAAAATTAAGGCAGAAATTAATTTATTCCAATCAGCCAAAAAAACAATCGTAAGTCAGAAATACGAATAGTTCGTTATCTATCCATGTAATAATTAAACAAATTTGTTAAAATATACTACAGCGAATAAAAAAAATCTAAAATTAAATAAGTTAATTTTATGTTTTTATAATTTAAGTATTATTTAATTGAATAAATTTTAAACTTTTCCAAGTACATAAACTTAAGAAAATAATTGAATTTTATTTGAATCCTGATTGTCTAGTAAAAGATCGCTTATATATATATATTCCACATAATGGTGATAAGTCTATTTTAAGATGGTTTATATTAGAATAAAGAATTATTTAACACCTAAATTATGTCTATTGACATATAGAAATATTTAGTTTTGTAAACATTTTGACTTGCAATCCGCAGTGTTTATGGTTAAGATAACTTACACCATATATATATATATATATATATTAGTTTTAATAGATTAAGTAAAAGAAAATATACCATAATTGACAGTATGAATAGCTTTGGAGTTAATAAGATTTATACTAAAACGAAGTGAATGACAACTATACAAGTCCAAATTTAACAACGTTATGTATATCAATGAAATACCAAGTAAGTATACTATACATAATACAAGTAATTCTTATACAAAGCAGTAACTCAAATAGTATACTGTGTAATTTAAACAATAATATTTAGATTCGACCATATAATAGCAGATTAAATATCATTTATAATGATATACAAATAATTTTTAAAGAGGCTTTTTGCAGTTGTGTTATGTCGTAGGTATTCTCCTCAGTCATATTAGTCATACGTTTAAAAAAATGTTTCACAATAACACAAGAAATAGATCCTAGCTTACAGCACAAATCAATATCAAATTGATGCAGCTACGGTTACGTAAACCTAGCTCCAAAGGTGCTTACATAATAATTAATCTGAGTATTATATCGGCATGCAGTATTTGAGTATGAATAGTGTAATTAAAGATAACTATAAGTGTCAGAAGGATTTTAACCCGCATTGAACGACCCTGAACTTTTGCAATGACTCATTAGAGATCCTGTATATTAGGTAACTGAATAATTTATATTAAAAATATCTTGATGTAGGTATTTGCTGCTAACAAAACTTAAATCATAAAAATAAATAGGGATGTATATAAGCACACAATTAATAGAGAAATAATATTTTTGAAGAATTCTAAAGAACTATATATTTTAACGTATTCGATTTCATAAATTATATAGTTTTGTCAATCTAAGTAGGTATTATTTTGATAAATTTGAAATAAAAGTAAAAACCACTGCTTAAGAAGTATAAATTTTAATCTATTTTAGAAAAATAATATAAATACATACAATAATCTGGTTAATATTAGAATTGGCAACATTTAGCAATACAAATGCAGTTATAAAATAAAATGATAACCAGTGTTCCAATAATTTGATTACTGTCGTTTATTATAATTAAAAAACATACAATTCGCATTGAGAAAATTATATCTTACATAATTACAAAATGTTAGGCTAAAAAATAGTTCAATATGATTTCTAATAATGTATAAGGTTGCGGAACTGCCAAAAAGTAAAAAAACATAAATATATTTAAGTCTCAAAGTAATAAAATATAAACTATATTAAAGAAAATTTTAAAGAAAGGATTAATTAACCTATTCAATAATTAATTGTATATTATCGTTCATATAGCAACAAGATATTTAATATTTAAACAATAATATTTGTAATTGATACCTTTGAACGACGATATTATAATCTCGAAAAGTTATTATAACATTATTTCGACTTATGAAAAGTCACACACTGCTTTTAAGTTTGATAATATGTACACATAGTGAAATAGTATTGGATTATGCGTGTACCTACCGAACACAAGAAATCGATACCAGCTTACCGCATATCAAGATTATGTTAACTATTTAGTTGCTATGTTTACCTTTTGCATCATAACGGTTTCATATAAGAAAGAGTTTGACGGAAATTCTACCGTGTGAATTATTCGAATGTTGAATGTCAAAAATCTAACTAAATATATGTATATGCATTGCGATCAAATGTTTATAATGTTTTTGTTTAATGTCATTAACTTTAAATTTAGTAGGAAAATAATGTATTACGAAGATGTCGACGGTGTCAATATGAATTAGTCTCACTTTTCTGTATAATTATAAACATTTCAAATGATATCCTATTATAGCATTAAACATAATTAAAACAATATTGTTTCAAATGATTACACATTAAAGAAATCTACACGTAGCTTTGAACTTACAAGATCGTCTTTTTCCGGTAGAGTCATAAAATGATTGAGACATTGTTTTGACTCCAGAAGACGTCCAAGAGCAAATGCAGAATTTAGTCCCCGTCCTGAAAATTATTTTATTCATACAAGTTCTTACATGAATTACGGTTAAACTTAAAATACATTGTATATAATATGCAGTTGCAGCTTCATATCGAATAATACCAAACATAACATAATCCGTATAATGATTCAAACATTATCCTCAGAACTTGATAATAAAAAAACAGTTTATTAACGCTTAATCATATATAACGATACAAGGTGAATTGCGATAACGCTTTTGCAGGGATATAATATTCCATCTTTATTAATTAGTCGGCATTGTCTTAAACTAATCAACTGATGATAATATGAATGCTGCAGCGCAAATCAGTTTGTTAAAGCCAGGTGTACGTACCTAGATTCGTACGAACAAAACTTTAACTATAAGATTGCATTCTTATAGGTGGCATACCCCGTAATTATTATTTGTATTATAATTACGGGGTATGCCACCTATATATAATTTATATAATGTTACATATATAACGAGTTGAAAAAATGTAACTGAAGCTAAATACTTATAAATTTATTATTAAGTGATTTTATATTCCAAAATTCGGCAGAGTATATTTCATAATAAAAATGTTACAAATATTAAGATTATAAAGTACTAAAGCAATTAAATAAGAATTGATAAATTTAAGATGTATAATCAAAGCATTAAAACAAATGCTTTAATTATAAATCTTAAACATTTTGTAGTTACCTTCTAAAAATAAATGAACATTAAAATTGATAAGATTTGTAATAATACAAATCAAAAAATTTTAAATAGATAAAAGCTTGTCAAGTGCGTAATTAAGTAAGTAGTATAGATAAATGAGTAAATTTCGAAATAAAAATTGCTTAAATTAAAACTAAGTAATACGCGACCGCAAAGCCTGATATAAATAGCAAGGAATACTGTAATGAACCCATTAAGCTCTTATTTTAACTATTTTGTATGTAACGTAATATTTTGATTTATTTAACACGGTTACACGTTATGTAATAGTCTGATAGATTATACACACTTTTTTTCTGTAATCATAGCCATTATTAGTACGTAAGCAATTTATGGATTTACTTATAAAACACATGTTAATATAATAGCATGCAAACTGTACAATCATTCATTTTTTATCATGAATAGATATTGGACATTGGTACTATGCCCTATGTAAATGGTAATATCTTAATAAGAAACGTTCAGCCTTAATTTAATAAGAAACCTAGTTTTCAAAACGTAAAAGATATAAAATAAAACTTTGATCTTAAAATTGGAATTAATTAAAATTTGATATAGTAATAACATAACGTGTGAATAATGTATTTACATATAGACAAATATAAATGCAATTACTTAAAGCAATGATCCTAATTGGTTTCTTATAAATGTTGATCAGCGATTAATAAAGGATAAATAAAATATCAACAAATGTATTATGCACCAAGTGCGTAATTAAGTGAGTAGTATATATATATAAATGAGTACATATCGAAATAAAATTTTCTTAAATTAAAACTAAATAATACGCGACCGCAAGCCTGATATCAATAGCAAGAACGAATGTAATGAACCCATTAAGCTCCTATTTTAACTCTTTTTCATGTATGAAACGTAATATTTTGATTTAATTTATACGGTTTAGTCAAATAGTTTGATAGACGATACACACTATTTTTTCTGTAATCATAGCCATTATTATTACGTAAGCAAATTTATGGGTTTACTTATAAAATACATGTTAATATAACAGTATGCAAACTGTACAATCATTTATTTTTCATCAAGAATATGGAGTTGAAATCTGAAAATTTTAAAATAAATAAACTTTGCAAATTTTAGCTTTTTGTTTTATCATTTTATCATTTTATTTGAAATATAAGTATATTATACTCTAACTAGCAAATAAACTTATGGTTTTATTTTTACTTTGAATATGTATACATAATATCTCCAGAACAATAAAAACATATTTATGATATGTACACACATACATATGTAGAGCTAAAAATTAAAATGTGAAAAATGACATGTAAAACTTGTGATCTGCTATTGATTATGTGAATAGATATTGGACATTGGTACTATGTGAATGGTGATATCTTAATAATCAACATTTGGCCTTCATTTAATGAGAAACCTAGTTTTCAAAACGTAAAAATATAAAATAAATACTTTTATATTAAAATTTGAATTAAATAAAACTTGATATAGTAATAACAAAAGTGTGAATAATCGTAATTGACATATTTACATATACACAAATATAAATATAAATGCAATTACTTAGAGCAATGATCCCACTTGGTTTCCTAAAAGTGTTATTCAGCAATTAATAAAGGATAAGGAATATGAATTAACTATCATCAATGTATATTTCAATATAGATATATTATATTGTGTAATAACATCTAAATTACTATTTAAATGTATAGGCGTATGTAATTGAAATATGTTATACTTTTAAGATGTAGACAACAATTAAACAACGAAGGTAATATATCCTAGAGATAAACCGATGAAACAGTTTATTTAATTAAGACTCGTAAATTCTAAAAATTTCTAATATTAATTTTCATAAATAAAAATTACAATTTTTAGACAACCAATCGCATACATACATTATTAAGAGATCGTAAGTATTAAAAAAAACTTCATGAAAAAGAAATAAAGTAGAAATTCAAGATGACAATATAAAATCGAAAAGTATCGAAAAATCCATTTTATAATATTATTTAAGTGCATACTCCTTGAACACATATACACATATTAACAATAAAATACAGCAAAATCATATAATATTCATGTTTTAGGTTTAATCAAATATACCAAAGAATTAAATAGTATATTTTATAAAAAATAGAACATGTATGCACATAAACAACATGAATAATAAAGAAAATATTAATTCTAATATAGCACATTAAAGCGTTTGAGCGTTTAATGAAAGCATTTTATACGAATATCCTAACTCAAATTAGAATCGACTAAGAAAGCAAAATAATTTACGAAACAAGCCTGCTTTTATTTGTTTTTTTACATATTTTAGAAGTTTACGGAGGTAGGGAATATTGTTAAAAAACGATAGAAAGTTGAGCAGGACAGGCAAAACCTAAAGTACAGACCCGCCAGAGTGGGTAGGCAGAACATATGTCTGAAGTGTAAAATTTCAGTGAGTACTTACCCGCTTCATCAATTCCAAGAGAGGCTAGTAGACAGGTCAGAATGTCCTTCACACGAGGATGTTTTAAGATTTTAGTGCAACCCTCGTCCACTATAGTTAATCTACAATTGAAAGGACAATTAAAGGGTTTAAGAAAGTAGAATAACTGTTGTCTAATTAAACACACTGAGTCATTTATTGATACCAAAATACTCAAAAAGCAATTATTTACTTGATTAACTTGAAATATCAAAATAATTGACAAATATTCAATTTTGAACAATGAGTTTGCGTACATTAAGGCATAATAATAAAAATTCATCTTACATATTTGAAAGATTGATGTAATTGTAATAAGTAAGCAGCAAGTTTCTTTCATTTTTAATTGGAAAAAATACTTAAAACATATTTTTTTTAATAGTGAGTGTAAATATTTATGTCTTAAATAATCCTAAAAATAAAGCTAATTACGTAAAAATTCATAAACATAATCTTTGTCATAAAATAAAGAATCAGCAAGCTAGGATTGTTAAATATGTCAACATAAATTATAATCGAATATGGTGTGAAAGTTTTAATGGGCATTTACAAAAGTACTAAACTAATATTTTCTATAGAAACCTGTTTTTAATGCCATGTTAATAAATAATATAATTACAATTCATAACAAAATATAGGCTTAACTATTGCATATAAATAATGTGTATTACAGAAAGATTTTGTTCGAATATTACTACCTAATTAAATGTGAATATAAATGGATACTGTTACTACATGCGCTTTATTGATTAAATTATAAGCCATCATTAAATATTTAAGATACGTCCAAAAATAGAAAAATATATATAAGAAATCGCGAAATTAGAGATCTGTATTTAGCTTAGTGTGTTTTAAAAGGTCAAAAATGTTATGAACATTGAATGTTTAATTCGATTAATTTACTTTGGCGTCATAACATTCGAATGACATATAGGTACATAACATTTTTCATTTATATTTAAGTGTACGCCACAAACTACATAATAAGCTTATTATGCACAGCTGTGTGATAAGATGTCAGTTATAAAGAAGAATGCGTCGTGAAGCAAATAGTCTTGTCGAATACCATTTTCCATCCAAAATGGTGCTTTACTTAGTTAGACTATGCTGTCAATCTATAGATCTGAAATTAATAGGTGCCTACCTAATAGAGGTACCTTACCATTCTTTACTAGGATTCTACAAAAACAAATCTCCTCTCATATAACCATATTAGTCTCATATTCCGAATATTAAAACGATCATTTAGTATTATTTTTGTAAAACGATACTTACAGAAGGGAATAGTGCCAATCTTTTTGTGTTTGTCAATCTTTATAACTCTCGACCTTATATAATACATAGCACAACATTACCAAAATGCAATTATAAATAAACATAAAAACACCGCTACGAGCACTGCATAAATAATAATACATGAAATAACATTCCTTTGAGAATCATAGCATATTCAATAACTAAAAACAATGAAAAAATAATCAATTTTATGTTATAAAATCATCAATATCTTTAAAATTTGACTAGCGATGAAATAATATGGTTTTTTTTTCATATATATGTATACATATAAAAAATATTTCTGAATATATTTATTTCGTGTGAGTTGAATTAGTAAGATATTAAAATTTACAGAAGCATTATCTTTATGTTTAAGTGTGCTACAAACACAACTACCAGTGCTGTTTTAAGAAAGGTTTATGTCAAATAATCAATTGAACAAGAAATAAAGATTATTACAGAAAGATATTACCTTGCTAATATAAGTGCTGCATTACTTGATGTTCGCAAACTGTCCAGTTGCAAAAGTTTTCGAATCGTATTTACTAAGTCATTGAAATCATTGAGATGTAGAATAGCCATTCTTCCTTCATTATGTTCAGCCTTTAGCAATGATAACAAATTATGCAAATTATAACAAATTCACAAATGAAAATATTTCTATAAAACAGCAGGTTGTGATAAACATTTATATATTTAATTATATCAAAACAATAATGTATCTAAAGTATCCTGTAGATTAAAATAATGGAAGAATAATGAAAAATAGTTTAATAGCGCTTGTGTTTAACTATTTATGAAGTATTAGCTGTTGCAATAAAAAATAAAAATTGCCAAAGTAAGTTATATTTAATATATGATATAAACAACTCACAATAGCACCCAAGGCGCCAGCTGCATTCATAACAGTATCATCGTCTGGTTTGTGAAGAAGTCGACAAAAAGTGGATATTAATTCTGTACAATCTACTTTACCACTTTTTTTAATAGCTTCAAGAAGCATAGACCAGGATGATTCGGCAAAACAAGCCACAACATATGCAGCGTTGCTTGCCACCCTGAAAATACAAAGTTGTAAAAATGAAACCCGCGTCTAAAATAGTATGCATAATACCTACTTGTATTAAGAGAAAAACATGTTTTAAACTTGAAAACTACATTATCAATAACAGGTAAAATAATAATATACGAGAAGAAATATATTTTTTGTAATAAATAAATTTATGAAAAGTCACAGAATTAAATAGAAAAAGAAAATTTTATGACAAATACAAAAAATAATGCTGATAACTATTTTTAAAATCTGTTACATTTTACAAATCTGTATTAAATATCAGCAGAGAGAGAAAACCATAAATAAAATTATGGTCTTACTTACAGATCCAAAAATTAAAATATATATATATACCTAAACTATTTTAATACCTTCATACATGATTTTACATTTGAAGATATATATGTATATATATAGATATATATGAACAATATATCACATACAGAAAACAATACGAGTATAATAGATTAACAATAAATATTTGAAAAATAAAAATTCAATATAAGAAATAAATTTGTATATGAAAACAATATTTTAACTTTATAAATAAATAAAGAGAATCAATCCTTAAAATGATGAATTATATCTTAATCTAATGAGATAATATATATCTAAATATAGATATACATAGTATTATAATTATTTATAATTATAGATATATTATACATTATTATAATATAGTAGTAGGATAAGAGAAGTTCCAACTCAGGAGGGTGTCCACCTCTACACCTCTCAACCAATCAGAATCGAGACAAGGCTCCTTCTGTCTATTTCACAAAAATCTTTGCGCCAAATTCAAATTTAAAAGTGCGCGGGATATAAAAAAACGAATCGCCTCCTAATAACGTAAAAATTGAGCGCGTCATTTCAATTGCGAGGGAATTTCAAATTTTGTATGCATCATGACATTATTAAATACGCGGGAATATTTTAATTAAACGTGGA
>JAYRBW010093937.1:0-20793 GCA_036023295.1 Invenusta paracnida
CATTGACTTTAAGACATAAGTCATTAAATTTTTATTCATATAAGTCTAAGACGCGTATCATAATTTATAAGACTTGTCTTATGACTTATTTTTATTCATATACCTACCAGCTACTATGTAGTATTTACTATTCAGTGTTTTCTTTAAATTATTTTTCACTCTCTTTATTAATAAGCTTGGGCAAATATATAAATAATTATCTGTATATTATCTACCTTACCATGGGGGCGTAACATAATATTTTGAAACCATAGAAATTAATCAAAATTAATCAATGCGTATACATAGAATGGCAATCTAAAATATTGGCGATAATGTTAAGGCGCATGAAATGAGTACACTACTGATTTTAAAGGAAATGCTTTATTCATCATTAATAAAAAGACATGAAAAGTATGCAATAATGCTTCGGCAATCAGTAGTTAAAGTATTGCTACTTTTTTTCGTACGCCCAATAATTGGTATACATATCTACCTTTATTTAATATTATAAGCATAGAGTAAATAAAGATAAGTGTATTTTTGCTTGATTTTCGTTTGGATTAATTAATGAAGTTTTTAAACATTATATGAAATTTGAAATCACCTAGATCTTTCATATAAACAGTATATAGCAACTTACCTATATATAATATTATATTCATTTTTGTTATTTCAGATAGCTGATCAAAGTCTTTATACAATGGAATACCGCATATTGGCTATAAGGTTAAGTATCACGAGTCGGATCAATTTGTTTCTGCAGTGCGATCAGTTAAAGTAAAGTTGCGACAGAAGTTTGACGACGGACCACCAGACCCAATTAGAGTCATAAAGGGATGGTCAGACAAATTGTTTACGTCGGGGTCTATTTTTGGATAAACCGCACACTGGACGGGCGAGGATCTCTATTAAAGCAGATCCCAGCAAAGGAAGTAGGTGAAGGTCTGATGAATTGAACATCCCACGAACGACAATGATGAAGGTTATGAAAGACTTGGGATACAGAAGTTGGAAAGCAACAAAAGTAGAGTTTTTATTTCCAGAGGACCACGAGATGCGTGTTGCTTGCAGTCAGGAAATTTTGGCGAAATATGACAATGTGCGACGACGACATCATATTTTGCTCCCCCAAGGAGTGTGCGGTTTATTCCAAAGGCAAAGGCTATAAGCAAACTTGCATGTGGAGCAAGGCTAACCCACATTTTTACGAGCAAGGGAGACAAAATTCGCCAAAAGTGTTGATCTGAGTGGCCTAGTCTGCTCAACATCTGATGGGACCACCTTTCATTGATGGCAGTGTGACAGCTGATTTCTATATTCATATGTTACGAACTGAATTTATTCCTGCGTTAGAAGCGAAAGATATTTTTCGGGCCCCAAATTTCAAGAAGGATGGTGGACCGGCACACACAGCCATATCGCAACGCAGGCAGTTCCTGAAACCTAGTTTTCCGGATTGGTGGATTAGCAAGAATAGCCCTGTTCCATGGCCACCGTGCAGCCTGGATCTGTCCTCCTGGAACAACGCACTCTGGGGAATGTTCAAGCCAAAAATTGTAGCAGCGAAAGCTTCAACAAAATATAGAGACTGAAAGGTGTTGTTTGAGAAACTTTCAGGGATTTCCCTTTGACTGCATTAATGCCCATCAACGATCGTACTTTTCGAAGACTACGATCATGCATCACTCACGATGGTTTACAAGTTGACCCTTACGACAGATAATAGCATATTACATTATCTTGCTGTTTATGACTTATTCTACAATGTTAAATAAAGTTTTTTGAAAGTCGTAGAGAATTCTTGACCACCCTGTATATACATGTTCGTATTTAAATTAATTTGATAAATGTTTGTGTTAATTATGTAAGGGGGAATGTAGATAGATAGTGTTCTATTCCGTTGTTAGTATATACATAATATATGTATATTTATTGTATATGGTATAAACAAAAGCGAGTACAGATACAGAATACACTGAGGCACCACAGTATATTATATACTGTTCCGATTACTAGTATACAGAAATCTATGATGGCACCCACAAAGACAAGTCCATCTAAACCTGTATACCACAATTTTCAGTGTTCTGTCAAGACGTCGTTATATTTAGATATCCTTAAAACGTCATATCAAATACAAACTACATAGTTTGCTACTTCTAAAAGCACAATAATTTATAGATGTCAGAGAAGGGAATGAGTCGATATCGTGGCAATAAAACTGACAGTGGATAACGGTTAAAAAGACAATCAAAAATATTTTGTGGAAACCTTTGTAATCTTAAAAGAAAGTATCCATAGTATAGTATTGTGCTTGTAGATATTGAATGGAGCATAAACTAAGGAGAGAGTAATCAGCTACTGGTATACATATCATAAAAATTTCTCTAGATTATTTAAAATAATTATTATATTATCCTTACAGCTAGACAGACACCTCGATAATATTATAAATATAATTTAGAAATTCAAAAATTAAAATTTTTAGATTAGCGAAAACATGATTCTAACTAAAGAAGCCTATAGTATAAATATAGCTTATAAAAATTAATATTTAATGAAAAATAATAACAAAGTACCTATTACTTTTCAAGTCTATTTATTCAATTGGCAAGGTGTATATGAAAAATTATACAAATTTTTAACACGATTACTGCATACAATGTCTTCAATGATGTAATATAATTATAATAAAGGTAGATATACTAAAAGAATAAAACTTTTTGCAATGAAATGAAAATAAAAAATTACTTTAAACAATCATAACAAAGGTTAAAATTTATAGTATAGCGAAAACATTTAATCAGAATGATATATAGTAGATTATAGTAGTTAAATAATGAAGTAATTTTTTTGTATAGAATTTTATTATAATGTAGTACCTTTTAAATATTGATACACAATTCATCGTTCCAAGGACGAACTGTTACAAACGCCATTTAGTAAATGTTCAGATAGTGGAAACAACTGTTTTTATTTTTGACAAACTTTCTCAGTTCCATAAATACTGTAAATATGTACATTATAATCGTTTGAAATGTTTACACCTCATAGACAAATGCTACATATATATAAAACAATATTTTCTAAATTAATTAATTATCATAAATATTTCTGTATCTAAGCGACTAAAAAACATGCTTGTCGTTTATAACATTTTGTGTTTAGCTTCTAGAAATATAGCAAACATAGTTAGTATAATAGTCTAACTGTTACAAGCGCCAAACTGTGTCGCTTAGAACTACTCGGTGTTTGTTCTAAGTGACAATAAAGAATACTAAATAATGATAAAACATATATTCTAAGTTATTAAAATAAACAGTTATATAATAAATAGGTAATTTTGCATGTTTCAACTAACGTATACAATCTACTAATTTTATTAATGCGAATTACAGATATATAAATTGTTATAATAGGAACGGGTTTCCTCGATGGTAATTTCATTTTTACACAAGTGCATTAAATATTCATATTTTCGTTTGGAAATTTCGATTGGTTTTGAATAGGCCATTTTTGGTTTTCCAACCTTTTTTGTCATGAAGTTTGAGGTAATCTTTCTTATAGTTAGTATCAGTATCAGGTTTTTCATTTTTTATAACCTTCATTGCTCTCATTTTTTCCAATCGAGCTCATCTTGACCATCCGTATTTAATTGTGCACATCGAATTTGCATTGTGTCAGAATAATTAACACTATAATCAAGGAAATCACATTGGTTAATCGAAACAACATCATAAGGCCTAGTTTTATATGCCGTGGCTAAACATGGAATTTGAATGGTGTCGCTTCAATTGTGTCACTTTATTGATTTCTTTCTCACATAGAGAATGAATACTGGTAGCAGCGTTTTTCAGTTCAAAAAAGTTAATGGCATATTTGGATATTTGCACTGGTTTCTAAAAATAAAACGAAATTACATTTGCATTTTTGTTTTGTCCTATACAACTGTCACTAAAAAAATAACCTCGACTAATCTTTTTTTGTCCAGTTTAGTTAAGTTAGTTTTACAAAGACAAGATGTTATTTCTTTGGAAAGCCTCTTTAGCACATGCATCATGCCAAAAATAACCAATGCCTTTATTAAATGTTAATTCATAAGTACTAAAATTATAACACTAGTATGATTATTTTTTCATGTAATAAAAATACAGTGTCGGTCAATTAAAAATGTCACTTGTAACATTTAAAAATGCAATCGATAAAAATTTATCAAATAAATGTTTACATACTAATTTAATCGATAAAAAATTATCAAAATGTTATCTAAGAGGATCCTAAAACTGCAAAAATATTTTAAATGACGCTTGTAACGTGCTTGGAACGACGAATAATTTAAGAACATTTTCTGGTAATAAAGTAAACATTTTCTTTATTTTCAACAGATGATATACTCCGCCCTTATTACTATTAAATAATTTTATTTTCTATTTTTTCTAAATATTATATTTGTATTTTTTATCTCCATAAAAATGAGCAAAAAAAGAAGAAACTTATTCATGTACGAATATTTTCGCCAGTTCTTGTCACAGTGTTACATTTGGCAGTAATAAACAATGAACAATGAACAGAGAACACAATAACAAGAAAAGCAGCGTAGCGCGGACACTACATCAACTTTGCCAGTTTCCCGCCGTTACAAAGTCGGCTTGGTCAAAACTACTTTATAGAACCAAGAAAATATGCTCTCAAAACATAGAAAGTAGAAGAAATCGCCACTCTGAAATCTGTCTTGTCTTCTAACAGCCCTGATCCACCACTACTGCACTACCGCCCGCAAAAGAAAGTCTTGGTTTGAATCCCCTTTTAAGGTGACAACAAGTTCAATCTTTTCTCCAATAAAATAAGCACTTCTGGCAAACGTGTGTATCCTGCAGCTGAACCCCGCATCATCGCCATTACGACCCATGTTCTTTACTCGAGTCTTAAGGACCGAATTCTTCTTGCCGACAAATCCAATATTGTTTCGAAATTTCCTGTAACTGCAGAGCCATGAGTTATTTAGGAAAATCAGAAAGGCGGCTTACCTTAAAAGTTAAAGAACATGTCACAAAATGGCTGACAACTTCGCCTCGTCTACTTAGAGTAGGTCTCATATCAAGCTAAACTGCAAGCATCTCACGCGTGCTTAGTCTCTAAAACCATTTTTAGTACTCCATTTTCGGCTTTCATTGTTCTTCTCCAATCCAGTAATAAACTTAAACTATCAATATCTGAAGCTATCTACATTAATTTCTACAAGCCTAAACTATGCATCCAACGTGATTTTGATTACAGCTTACTGCTCCCCTTCTAATTTTTATTTGTAGCCGATTTTACTGTGCGTTCTAAATTGACTTTACATTTTACTCTTGATTTCCCATATCAAATTTATCGATTCTTCTCATAATCGTCTTAACTGTACACATCTTATAACGTAATTGATTAGCTTTTTAGTTGTTCTCAGTTATATACTAATACAATATATTATTGTGTGTTTTTGTTATTGTTTATTACGGCTAAATGTAACACTGTGACAAGAATTGGAAAAAATATATGTACACAGGTTTAAAAAAACTTATTTATTAAATCTATTAATGAGTAAATTTTATTCCTCTACTGTATTATTTATGACAGCATCTGGAAAAAGGAAAAAGCAACAAACCTGAGAATGCCCGAACCTTTGGCCGTCTCGGCAAGCACATAACAGCAGTAGTTTGCTGCAAGGAAGGCAGTGAGCTGCAAATTCTGCGTCTGGAAGAGCAATTTGGTGAGGAAGCTGATGAGCAGAGAGAAGATGAGCGCAAAAACGCCGGAGACGATGCAACAGTAGATGAAATAGCACATTGTTGTGCCCAGACTCGCAAGAAAGTCTATCTCGGTCTTGTTCTCCAGTGCTTTCATGTCCATGAAGGCACGATAGAAAACCTGAGAGTGATATTGTATAAGAGGAGGCGGAATGATTTAGTTACTAAATGGTCTAAAAACAACACAAAATAAGCTTATTCAGTCTCATTACGATAAAAAATTACTAGTACTATTCCTAAGAAGTTCCTTAGACTGGAAATATTTCGTTGGTAATCAATTTTGTGGAAAAATAATAATACAGTAAAATGAAAATGATGACAACTACAAAATGTAACGATATATTATGTTACTAGTAAAAATCGTTTGTTTTTATAGAAGTTTTTACTCGTTTTTTCATTAACGTGTTAGTTTAGACAGATAAGAGAGTTTCAAAGGGCAATAGAATTCTTAATGAACTAATAAATCTAAATAATAAATTTAACAGTAAAAATTTTAAAGTTGAAAGTTTGGTTTTCAATTCAGTATTGGGATTAAAGCTTTTCTTCTTAAGTAAACACAGAATACTATTTTAATATGTTTACCTACACGTTATGTTAATACTTTATTTTTGTTGTAAACTAGGCACTATTTATAAATGAAGGGTAGTACAGACAAGTCAACAAATAAAAGATTTGCCGCAGGTGCAACACTACTATTTCGAGAGAATGCTAAATGTAGAACAAATATGTACACAATGATAATATATTTCTGTTAACATATCCTAAATCTTCCCCCCTTTAGAGGTTGCAGGCGATAATAATACATTAGTAATGTTGTAAAGTGAAGACATTACGCAAGGTGTATCTCATTAATTTGGAACAATCGATCGATTTATTGAAGGCACATTCTAGTGATACAATTCTATTACGATATATTGGAACCTTCATTTTGATGGAAATATGCACTAATTTACTTTGCGTATTAGAGGTTGATTGTGGACGTATTGCCATAAATTTAGACAATAAAGAAGTAAATAAATACTTTTGAAACTCTTCGAGTTTCACAATTATTGAACAAATAATACAGCACAAACTACACAAGAGAAAAAATCAGTCAAATAATAGAGTTTGCTTTAATGATTAGTAAAATTACATCAGAAAACAAGATAGAAAAGAATTTATGCTTAAGCTAATTAAAACGAAAATATATATAATTTATAAATACCGTTAGTTTTTTATACTAATATTGTAATGTGTTGATGTTATATCATGAAATTTAGACAAATGTAAATAGCTGTAAGGAATATATTTAGAGTAAGGATAAAATATACAGAATAAATGAATAAGTGTTTTTAGAAAGGTTTGTACTAAAAATGTAATATTAACTAAAAGTATGGCTTAAAAAAGCTTTATAAAATCAAATTAAATAAGTGAACCAGACATATTAACCATAAAGTAATATAAAAATCAGACCAAATAATAAATCACAAACAGACTAGTTCATTCGAAGCCATTCCAATACAAAGTGTTAGTTTTTTATGTAGTTATTTAAAAAAAACAGGAAAACAATCATTGAATTATTTCCAATTAAATTACAATACGTAACACAAATATACAAAATTAACTGTGATTACAACAACCGGAAAACCACGGAATACTCCATATATTTATTAAGCTGTAATGTATAATAATACTTATGTATGCATATATATCAATTGTACAGGCAAAAGGGCGCTTATATCGTTTTTCCATTTATGCTTTTGTTCCAAATATAGCTAAATAAGAGCGACCTCTAAAATTTAATATAAAAAATTTTAGGGAATCAATACAAAATCGTCGAGACAGTACTCTATATCTAGAATTATATGTACAACTGGCCTTTTACTTCTTAAGGAGTGTATTATTAATATAAACCATACAATCCTACTGTATTTTTCCTGCAAACTTCAGTTTGTGTATAATATACGTATTATAATATTAAATACACAAAAATAGTAATTATTGTGAAGATTACTAACAATAAAATATCTGCATCTTCCACACTTACTTATAATATTATAATAAAAACAAAGACTTCTTTGCGCTGTATAGTTACTCACTTATTGGTAATGCGAGAACAAAAACTTAAAAATAATAACGTAGAATATTTTTATCTTAAGAATTGCATTATGTACGTATGGATTTCTAAATAATTAAAATTAATTAATTTCACATAGTAAATAACACAGAAAATCGTAAATAAAGAATATCATAAGCGTTTTTAGTTAGTAAACATATCAATGATCGTAATAACCAGTAAACAAGTAAATACATATATATGTTTTCAGTTCTTACTTTGTATATTATTATTGAAAATTATGACACGTATTAATAGATATATATATATATATGACATTTTAATAATATAATAAATTACTCTGTTCTACTAAATACAAGTTACAAATTTAGTGAAAAATCTTATAATAAAGGTATACCACATAAAGTATTTAGAAACCTTTATACATATAATAATAATGTCCAACGGTACAGTATATCATGTAAATGGCGTTATTTGTAAACATAATTAAATCATACAATGTTACGAACAACCGGAATATTATATTTTAATCAGATCAGATAACCAAAGTAGTAAAATGTGGAATGGTTGTCATTTTATATTATAGCAGAGATCTTTAAGCATGCACGGATTAACTTAGCTGAAGAATTTATTAATATGTTTAATATGAATCTATATACTTATCTGAGTATTTGGCCAAACGTTTATGGTCTTTTGATATCTGGGAATTTTATTGTAACTTATTTACTCAAATTCTCGGGAAAATTCACATTAATTATATTATAAATTCCACAAAAATATATGCAATTATATAAATATAATACATATATAGTTTAAAAATTCCAAATCTCTTAAAACAAGTTATGCACATTATACTGCAAAGCTACATTACTATAACATACTAAGAAAATATATAATTGACACAAAACGCTTAAATGTACACTAAAAGATTCGAAATAATTTCGTATTAAAGACAAGAAATAAATCAAAAGTCCTCATAGATTATAAAATTTTCTAAATATATCAATTTTCAATACGAAGTTAAATTTTTCATAAATCATCTAAAGAAACCCAAACATACAGACAAGACAAGTTAGTTAATTATCGGAAAATTCTAACACCTGCTACAAACTGAAATGTTAAAAATAATTAATACATAATAAAATTTATATAATACATAAAAGGATAATATCTGAAAGAAAGTATGCTTAGAAATAAATTATAATATTATTGTATCCAAATAACGGTATTTTATAATTTTTGTTAATTAAAATAACAGAAGAGAATTATATCAATTATAAGCATGATAATTGACAGTTGTTTTTTATACGGCTAAAATATTGCATAGTCTCTGAACGTTTCGACAACCCTTAATGGGAAATTTCGCAATATCGAGAAGGGTGGTGGAAACGTTTTATGACTGCAATGTATACTCATATATAAGGCAAGTTGATTTTGTTTTTAACATTGATTTATAAGTATTATCCTGGATATGACTCACCACAGAGACACCATCGTTGAGAAGTGACTCGCCAAAAACAATGACATAGAGGGTCTTGTCAATGTGCATAGTCTCGAAGACGGAGAGCACAGCCACAGGATCGACAGCACAGATGATGACTGCGTACATACCTGCGTCCACAGGAGTCATATTCACGTAAGAGAATATGTTCCCCCGACCCTGACTACCGAAATAGAAGATCGGAGCCAAAATCGCAGCGTTGAACATCGTGCCCACACCGGCAAAGAGAAAAATGGTGCCAATGTTCGAATAGAATGCCGATTTGTCTACATTCCATCCGGCGTCCATGACAATGGGCACAATCAGGATGTTGAAAACGAGATTTGGGTCGAGTAGGGCGTCGTCAAAGCCGATTCCACTAGCCCAAAGAACGAGACCTGTTAAGCCGCCAACCACCACCAGGATTGTGCTTTCAGGTACATAGGAAGCAAGGGTGGTATTCTTCGTACAGCACGCACGTCGTGGTAGTTTCTTTTTACCAGAAACGTTGGGGCCGCCACCACTTTCGATGTCACCATTGCCAAGTTCAGGATCAACAGCACTACTGGAGTCAGAGTTGCGGTGGTGATTTGAGGCAGCTTTGATTGCGGAGTGTGGGGGTATGTCCTTCTTCTTGGGTTTGCAACAGTTGCAAGTTTTGGAACCACAGGGCTTGATGGTGATGTGAAAGGCTAGATTGATAATTGAAGGAAATGACAAAGTATTTATTTTAAATGCCGAGACATACAATTTGAAGTATTGAAACATGAATAACCATGTCAATAACTTACTTTAGAGATTATATTTCTTGATGTGTGAATTTTAAATTTATTTATTATTTTACCTATGAGCATGAAGTTTTTTTTCGTTGTATCATCATACAGGGAAAACTAAATATAATTTTAATATATAATAGGTCATACCAAAACAACAATCTATTAAAGAGGCTTACTCCGTATAATCAACACTTTTCATAATCAAATTTTTGTGAATTCCGAGAATATATTAATATTGTTTTAATATGAATTGACTCAATTAATTTGTGTTACACCGTCTTTCAATCAAACTAATGTGTATGGATATATTAATTATTATAATATTAACTGTATATCACTATTTCTGTAATAAAAATAGCAAATAAATTTAATTCAAAAATATTTTTATTGTATAGCTACATATTTCGATGTTTCATGCATTTATACTGTATTATACAACCACATGCTGACATACAGTGATGTACAGATGATGTATATGCACAGTGTTAAAACAATACATGTAATATGACGTTCTACAACAAAAATATTGTTTTCATTAAAACAAAATTATTCTATCTGTAAACCGAAAGGCCGAAGGGACTACAGAATTTAAACTAATTGTAGTTAACTACAACCAGTTGTAGTTGTTCCATTATGGATTTATGTGGTTTACCCGTGTAAAACAATGACTTCTTATAAAGGATGAGTGATCTTATTCTTATAATATGATGTGAAGGTGTGTATTAATTGAAACCTTTTTTTTAAGTATTTACAGATTGGTAAAAAAATTGAAGGCTTGCAGAGCTGTCATTGGAAGTCATAACATGAACAACTTGCGCTATGCAGATGACCCTACTAATTTTTGAGTAAAAAATAGGTTACAAGAATTATTAGACAAAGTAGTGAAAGAAAGCATTATGAAAGATTTGACGATCAACTGCAAGAAAAAAGTTTAGTGTTTTAATAAGAAGGCAGTAAGACCACAGTGCACATTAAGTATATCGACGGAAATAGGATCAAACAGGACGAATAGTCTAATTACTTAGGAAGTATAATAACAGAGAATGGGAAGTGTGATGTAGAAAACTAGAAAAAAATAGGAATGAAAAAAAAAGATGCATTTTATAAATCAGGAAAGATATTCAAATAATCGGAGGGTGTCGAAAGACCCAAAAATAAGAGTACTGGAATGCTATGTAAGATCCATTCTTGCTTATGGCAGTGAATGTTGGACAATATCAACTCAAATTGAGAAAAGACTGGACGCAGTGAAAATGTGGTTTCTCAGGAGAATATCTAAATTTCATGGGCAGATCATGTTACAAATGAAAAGGTAATAAACAATGATAAGAGAAATTAGACTGGTGTTAGTGTGATTCGAAAGCTTATCATACAACCGTTTAAATACATACAGAAAACAACTTAACTGTTATTAAAATTTATCTAAATTATTACAATTTTTTCCATATAAATCTATTCCAAAATGTCGGATCTATTGGATCTGGTCCTTAATTCTTATTAATTGTTTCCAACTTCTTTTAAATAATATTTATATCAAAATATCGAAATTAATGTAATACTTGAAACAATTATTGTATGTTCAACTATATGTAGAGTAACAAAATTTTAAAAATGTACTGTATATTTATAAGCGTAACACTAATTCTAGTTTTCATAAAGATGACATATATATTTTAAAAAGATATATATGGATTTAATTACATACATAATCATAGAATGAAATGCACACTTTTTACTGTTAAAGTTACTTTTCGTAAATGTTAAAGATAAAAAATAATTATAAAATTCCATGCAGCAAAATGACAATGTGTAAAATATAATAATAGTTTTAAAATAATATTTAAATATTTAGTTGGTATGGAATAAGTTAAACACAAGTTCTAAATAAATATATATTGTAACAGTTATAATCATACGAAACAGTTGGTTTGTAACCATTTCCATAAAGCTATTAAAGTTTAACTTAAGTATACTATTAATTTTCGTGATATATAATACGTAAATATACTAATGATATCAGCTAAATTGTTTATATTATGTGGCAGGTGTAGAAAGTAAAATTACACGAATGAGTACAAACAATATAAAGTATATATTTTAATAATATTATTTATAATATTGTAGGCTAAAAAGTGTTAGTACATGTCTGTTTACGTAAACAGTAAAATAATTATAGCATTAGTATGATATTGGACACAATGCACTTTCCTACAATTCATATTCAACTTAACGATTCACTGGCATACAAATGAGAAATCTAGTTCTTTACATACATATAATGCAAATTAAATACTGTTGGTTAGTTTGATGTTCCAATTAATATGCTGTAAGAAGGTATGCGAATAAATTAAGATTAACTAGATTTAAGCCTGATATATACCCAAACTAATAACAATCGAATAATTCTATAATAAATATTATTGTATCTACTTTTCTTAATAGAAAAACAGTAATAACAATCATATAGACATATTAAAACAAGCTTATATTTCAGTAAACGAAAACGAAGTATACCTATATAATAAAGATAATTAAAATAAAATAATACCTACATTAAAGTGAAACATTAAATTGCAACAAATAACACTATAGTTTAATAAATTATTAAAAAATTAAAGCTGTATTATACATATCAATATAGCTAATGTATTGACTACCAAGAAGTAAAAACCGAATATGAATTATTTGGAGGAAGTATTGTGGATTATATTGCTTATCTTTAGTAATTTTAAGATACAACATTTTTTACGGAATAATAGAAATCGGTCAAATATAGTCCTACCGTTAAATAAAACTAATAGAATTTTTTTTACATACCTACTGTAACTAATAAAACGACCATCGCGTTTTCAATATAAATATAAATAAACGGTCTTCGTAAATTTATAAAATAAACTAGGCTAGATATTGTAATTTATTAAAATCTAAACTTAATTGATTGAGTTATGTAAGATTTTCTACATTTTAAATCATTACCTTTTTTACTTTAATTTAAAAAGTTGATCTAAAAAAATCATAATAATGAAATAAAGAAGACTAAAGCTGAAAAAAAACCCCTGTAATATATTGGCAAATTTTTGTATCACACGTATGACAAAGTGTGATACAAAATTTGACAATATATTAAAAAGTTTTTTTTGGCTTTAGTCTTCTTTATTTCATTTTTATTTACTAAGCTGGTGGCGAATATTAAATTAAATACATCCCCTAAAATATGATCAAATTCAGGAAATTACATGAAACATTGCATTACATTGTATTTTAAATATAAATTGTGACGGACATAAATATTTGCATGATGTATTGAAAAACGTCGTTTTAGTAAAATAAAAAACAAGGTAACTATAAATTAAGTTTTATTGTCTATTAATTTAATCATCATTCAAATGATAATTTTCTTTTTAAGGAATAATCTGACATGTAACTATTCTTATTTTATATTAAAAACAGATTGGAAGTCAAATAATATAAAGATATATCAAAATAATAACTATTTAATGTTAGCTTATAAAAGCAACTATATAATTTTTATAAAAGAAAACAACGCTATTTTCAATACAACAATCCATAAAATATACTAATACTATTTACTTGTTCTAAAAAAAGCTCACATTCTGTTAAAATGCGTAATAAAAATAATTTACACAATAATATATTTATATCATTCTTACATATTATGTTTCTTTATTCAATTGAAGTTAGACAGATTGATAGCGTGGTGAATTATACGAAATTATAATAATTATCTCTAATAATAATAACCCACCTCTCCTGACAAGAATGAGGACAAGGATCCAGCAGGCTGCCGCGATGTAGATCTTGTGGTGTTCGGCATCAAAGTCACCCCAAGGATTGTAGATACGGGAACTATTACCCTCTACTGCGAAACTATTGTGGTTTTCCTTTTCCGCTGGTAGTGAATGGCCACCTCCACTCGCCTCAATCACATTAGCCTCGGGCGCAGCACCAGAAGATTTTGCAGCAATTGGCGGTGGCTCGAGGAGTAGAATTGGAAGGCCTAAGAGTTCCCTAGTAACTACCAGGAGAACAACACACAGCAGCACCACGCCAGAATGGTAAGACATCGTGCAATACCACCAATTAGCTTCAGATTATCCAGGTTTCGCACGCGTCAACAAACCAACTCTATAAAGTGCAGTCCGCTCAATCTCAAGAATCGTTTCAGCTTTCTGATTTTATGTAATCCAGGACCAATGATAGATGTCGCTTCTAAATTTCATGTGTGGTAACACTTATTTTAAAGTTGTCTTGAGAAGAAAAGGTAACAATAGAAGAAATATAAAATTCAAGGTATACGGCATTGAAAAGGACTGTAGCTAGCTGTTTTACTTATATATAGCTAATCATATTGATTGCCTATAAAGTGTCTTTGTGACTCAGAAAGCTGATACGGTTGGCTTATAGCATAATGCATAACAACAAATTAACCAAGTACTTACAATAAATGTAATAATACTAAAATAGGGTGTGTTTGTTTAATCGGCTATATACCATAGTTTAATACATCTATTACAAGCCTATAGAATGAAATGGATAATTTTAAGTTCGTACCAATAAAGTAGAAAGTATATAAGCAATAAAGACGTAAACATGTTTTGTGCTATCGAGTTTCTTCTATTAGTTAGTATAAAACCCAAATAACTTTTGAATAAACCATTTTAAAACAAATATGAAATATAGATAAATACATAGAGAAATATTCAGTAATTATAAAGTATAAATAAGGATATATATTTAAAAAATAGGAAATCAATTAAATCATAATTTAAACTATTATTTATTTAACATGCAGGGTATATCTACATAGTTTTTTATAGCAAATTACATATGTATTTGTAGCCGAGAACTAGTCTTTATTTTCTTTTTAAGGAATAATCTGACATGTAACTATTCTTATTTTATATTAAAAACAGATTGGAAGTCAAATAATATAAAGATATATCAAAATAATAACTATTTAATGTTAGCTTATAAAAGTTACGTAAATACGGCATGAAGATTACAATCCAAATTATGACCGAATTGTATGTGATATTACTTGTACTTATAAATTAGAGGAAGAATCAGTATACGCGGAGAATGTAGATAATGTTAAAGTACATAACACAGTTTGAAATAAAATGTAACAAATCTGATACTTATTAAAAAATATATATTGATAATATAGATATAGATCAAAAGTGAAAAATATAAACTATTAAGGTTTTATCTGAAGTATTTATAACAAGGAATCATAGAGTAGCAATACCTAGAGAGTTCACTTAGGGAATTTGAATGTATACATCTATAAAAATTTACAGACATTAGTTTTAAAAATGCTCTAAAAATTGCCTCCTTGATTTATGGTAACATACTACTTTATTCCCATAAAAATCTTTAGTAGTATATTTTCAATAAAATTTAAATAAGTAACTCAGATCAAAACGAAAATACTTTAAATAATTATATTTAACAACACATGCTATAAAATAGTAATAATAACGTCATATAAAACCATAAATGTTTGATCCACACTACAATGACCAAAGAATATAAGATTGTAAAGAAGGCCCACTTTTTTATTTATGGGGAAAATCCACCATTTTGAAACTGCACAAAATATAAAAATGTGCGTCAGAATGTCAGCTTATGTAATTTACAAGAGTATAACTTATTTAATTAAAAAGATTTTCGATATCGGCAAATAACTAGTTTTACCTACATTATTTGGTATGCATAGCCTATATTGAATGGGCACCTATGGCTTAAATGTAGGCAAAACTAGTCATTTTGTTATTATTCAAGCTATACTTCTATATATTGCATAGTATTGTAACTCTAATTCAGGCACATCTTTCTATGTTTTTACTTTTTATATCATGTACAGTTGGTCGTTTGAAAATCGATCTTTTATACTGTTTTAGTACATAAAATACCATTGCATTAATGGGAATATAAAATGGCAAACTTTGAATTTTTAAACAAACATATTATTTAAGCTTTTTTGACCAAGTAAATTCACTTGGTATTATTACTCTATGCAAGGAATAATGTCACCTAATATTAATAAATTGTTGTATTAAAATATATGTATACTCAAAAATATGCAAATATATATTTTTTAAATATAAGTTAAATCTATTGGCAGTATTATTTACCTAATGGGCGAGTCAATTTTAGTTTTATAATAAACTGATTATCCATATCAGGAAAGGGTTACTATCTCCCCATTATAAAGATTTGATAAGAGTTTACTAAAAATGTTATAGTACTAAATTATATTTTTTAGTAGAATTACTTTAATTGACTTAGGTATATTCAAAAATGTAATGATTAAAAAATTACCAAATGACGAATAATAATGAAAAACAGAAAATGTATAGGGATACTTTGTATGTGTATTTTTTTATGTTTCTTAGAGTTTTAAAAAGGTTTCACAAACTTGTGCTTGATGTAATGAATTTATAATAGTGAAGAATTTTGAAATCATAAATCTATTGAATTTTGTAAATATTAATTGGGGTAGCAACTATTCTTCAAATAAAAATGAAATAAAATTGTGACTTATTTAAGATATATCCTTTTTGAATCATTGTTTTATCTACTCTATTCAGGATCTATACGCTGATCAGCCCAAAAAATTCAAGTACATGGATAAAATTCAAATACATTTTTCCATAATTTTCATTTTTTTCTAACTATGTTATAGGTACCCATGTAACTCCAAATGCTCTAAAACATGATTTTAAGACCAAACAAAAACTGGTCAATTAAATATAAAGCATATACAATTTAATTGCTTTTTTTGAAGAATTAAAAATAATAATAATTTTGATCCAAAATCCTGACATTTAAATATCCCAAAAAATCTGGACAAATGACAACCCTGTAAATATTTTAATTTGACTAGCATGTCATTACAATGACATTTAATTACCATTCAAGTATGTAGGTAAGTGGAAATAACACATGTATGTTCACACAAAATAGCAAGTGATCACTCCAGTTCATTTCATTTTCTGGACTTTGTCGATTCTGGAGGAAACAATCTTTCTTTTCATTTCTTATTTACAGCATAACTCGTTTTCAATGCAAAAATCTGATAACTTCTTTAATATTTGACTTGTACAACATAAATTCACAACTTAGTAGTCAAACACAGGAATCATAACAGATAATACTACATTAAATGACAGTCCAAATATAAGAAAACGAAACTTTATTAATTAATCAGCTATTCATTTTACTAACATTACAGTTACAAAACTGACAGTTTAAAATGTTCTTACAGATTTCTGAATTATTAATGCAGGAAAAAAGCAATTTCCAAAAAAAAAACTTAATGCAGGCAAAAGTCAAAATAACGCTGAGCATTAAATAATGCAGGCCACACCAATACTGATTATCTTTTGCCAGAATGAAAATAAAAATAAACACAGTTCAATTTAAGATATATTATATGTAAAACATATTTCAGAACTATATTCTGTGAGACCTTTTCATATGATTTTTTATTTTATCTGTATAAAAAAATCGCCCACTATGAAAAAAACATATTTCAGAATTTGTGAGACCTTTTCATATGATTTTTAAATTTATCTGTATAAAAAAAAAATTGCCCACCATGAAAAAAGTCAAGTACACAACTGGAAATTCAAGTACAAGATGTGCTCCAAATCATAAAGTCATCTCCTATTAAAATATCAAGAGTGGATCCTTTACCTTAGACAATTTTTATTCAAAACTTACCTGAGATGATCCCTTGTATAACAAAATTAATTAACAAATTGCTAAATGAGCAAACCTTTCCCAGTGTTTATAAACTGTCGTCCATCACTCCTATTCCAAAGTGTTCTACTGGCAACCCTGATGACTTATCAAACTATAGACCAATATAAAACCTTCAACTTATCAGAAAGATCATAGAATGTGTTGTTTCAAATCAATTACAAACTCATGTGGGCAATCATAACCTAAACTGTACTAATCAATCAGCTTACCAACCAAATCATAGCATTGAAACTGCACTAATACACATAATCAATAGCATTCTCACTTTGCTTGATTCTAAAAAAAGAGTTTTATTGTTACTGTTAGATCTTTCTGCTGCATTAAAAAAATATGCAGTGAAAAAAATACTGAGCCAATAGAGACATGGTAACTCTATTTAAGGCAATAGCAATCACTAGGCAAGAATGGATTTGTATTTGCAGTTTTAACAAATTTGAGCAGTTTTTAACAAATTTTTTGCAAGACTTTTGCAGGACTCATGGGCAATTTAGCAAGATATTATTTTCAAAAAATAGGTAAGTAGTGAAAATATAATACAACTTAGACAAGACTATTTACTCAAAAAGAGGTTAACATATATTAAACAGGTAAATTAAAATTAGGGTCGTCAAAATTTAACAGGAGCACACGGATTTGTCATAAATCTAACAGATGATATGTACATTAAATCAGACTTGTCAAAGTTCACTTGAAAACGGGCCACCTACAGTTGCTACAAAAGCATCAATATTACAATCAAGTGGAAGTTTCCGCAGAATTATTTCATCTGAACAATTTCAATTTCAATTTCAGTTACAATATAGTTGATAAAAGAGAGAAAATGATTAGTAAGTAACAGTGGTCAGCAAAGCATAGGAGAATTTGTGAATATGTAGCTTGTCTATCAGTATACAAAACTAGTGTAAAATAACAATGATGTTGCCAAATTTTTATTAGCCAATCAAAATATTCTAAAGCAGCATGCCCGTTCATCAGCAAATAGAATTTTGATCCCTATTTTACTGTTCTTTGCCCAATGGTATTGAAACTTCGAAATGGTATTGTACATGTTTTAGTTATAGCTATTTTTAGAAATGCATTCATTTCTTTTCTAAATTTATGTTCAAGGTTTGATCATCACACTGGGTGAGTTAACTTTAATTTTGTATCAAATGTTGATTGGCCCATCAGGAAAATGTTAAACTATTTTTAACTAGGAAAGATGTTTTCCAGAGATGTTTATCAAAACAGAATTGTTAAAATTGAGCTGGAATATTATTTTAGGCAATTATAAAGGCAATTGTGGAGTACATGGTTACAAATTAATTTTTTTTAGAAAATAAAAAAATAAATGTAATTAAATTTATATATCATATAACTATTGTAAAGGATAGTGAGATGCTTGATAACCGTGGTGTGGTTGTGGCTGCACAGCTTTTAATAGTGTAAGTATATAGGGGTTACTTGTTAATTACAATTATTTTTTGTTTTTTGACATTTTGTTTATTTTTCGAAAAAAATGTATGGCCAAGTACTCCACAATCTCCATTATAAAGTATTTTATGTAATCAGATAGGAGAACTTGTGATATACCACATATTTGGCATATCCAAAAGAAGCAAGACAGAAGAGATATAATATTCTTTGATAAGAGACATGAATAAGTTATTCTTAGATTACAAGCTGTTTAAACTGATGTTGGCAATTCCATTAAGATATAGGACAAATTTGGGTAATATCCCAGTTTCCAGCATTAAATTATTATTATTAAATTTTTTAACGTTTTTATATACATTAAATATACTGTATATATAATCAGGGTGGCCATGCAATTACGCCCCCAAAAAAAGAGTACATTTCCGCGTATGAAAAAATATAATTATGAAAAACAGCAGCTTGTAGCTAGAGTACATAGTATATACCTATACTGGTATTATTACGTCATCAATAAAACCACAGAGTAGATATATAGATTACATCTAGCAGAATGCTTGTCCCCAACAGCAACACAAAGCCACTCAAACTGATCACACCATTCAGATTTAAATACATTTTTCCCGCGATGCGTTCTTCCTGCCATAATCAATCACTAAAAAGACATTTAAAAAACAAACTTGTAATCATAGAGTACACATAGAGAAACAACTCTAAGGATGGTTGCTATGGACGCTGATTCCGAATCTCCTCCAAATATTTCCAGATCGAATGAGAAGTGAAAATGCAATCCCATTTTGTCTGTTTACTGACAAGTCACCTCCACCATATTGCACGATATACTTAAAGTTGTTGGCCCTTTCCTTTCTAATAAGGTAATGAGTGATGAATAATAATATAAAAGTAATCAAATAAATGGTAATATGAGCTACATTCAGCGGGCCGGACTGAATGTAAAGCCTAATTGAGGCAGTTTATTGGGGTCGCCTTCACTGATGCCAATTCTAAGACAATCGATCCAGCCACACTTTTGGTAGAGATTGAGAGGCCCTTCGGTGGTCCGGTCACAAAAGTTCACTTTGAGGACTCCTCTGACCGGTAGGGCCACATCCCGGTTGTATGTGTTGTTGTCGATACACATCTGCACCCTCATGTGTCCTCCACCGACTCCTCGCAGACACACCACGACCATTGTTCCACCGAGAGAAGCCGCAAGGAGAACAGGTGCACTGTCGATGAAGCCGGTCTCTCTCCGAATGATGCGCCTCCATTGAGAAAGGTGTCCATCATTCGACAGATAAGAGGAGGGACGGAAGGACCAACACCCGTCCAACTCGGTCATTGAGACGGGACCAGCAGAGGGGTAGCCGGGGTCTGGCTTTCCAGCCGCGGACTTTATTTCTGGAAATAAAGAGGAGCGAAGGAAGCTCCTTATGTTTTCTATAAATGAAAGTTTAGTCAGTAGTGGAGTATGTCACCTGTTGTTGGGCGCACTTCTGCAGCAGATGA
>JAYRBW010093948.1:0-20793 GCA_036023295.1 Invenusta paracnida
TATTAGGCTATTATTATGAAACAAATGAATGCGATGCATTTGCATCGGGCGGCACAATACTCGCATGTAAAAATTAAAACATCTATTACCTAAACTTGGGTATGGTATATTGTTTTGATTCTTTGCAAAAAGTATTTCCAAGGTATTACACTAAAAGTCGTGTAATATGGGATTCATGTGTTACAGATTTTTATAAATGGGATTTACATTTTGCCTGATGCATTTGCATCGGGCGGCACAACGGAAAGGTTAAACGTTCATAGATTAGCGCATACCTAAAATATAAATAATTGCATACCTATCTATTTAACCACATTATTTTACGATACTATTAAAAAAGAGATATAGCAATAAATGAAAGATTAAAAACACGAAGAAGCCACAAAAATAATGATATTAGTTGATTTATGGATTGTCCCATAAAATGCTGCGTAAATATTTTTAATTATGTCCATTGTTAGGTATAGCATTAAATAAATACTTCACAAAAATGCCACAAAGAACTTTATGCAAAAAGTATAATATAGAATATTACTAAAATAACTACACATACATTTCAATTGTTTATAACTGGACAAATATAGTCAAACAGATACATAATGTACACTGAATTTTATACATTGACACAAAAAACATTGTCGAAATAGGGTCAGCAATTTATTATACAGAAATAATAGTTTATCATTTCTCTCACATCTGAAGACTAACTTTCGACTCTATAGTTGTGGAGTCGATTCGTGGTGCCGTTTTTGGTAAACTTTGCATATGCTGTTCATCTGACCTGTCTATAGAAAAACACATTTTATATTTTTAGAAATTGAGTGCGCCTATATTTTATTTTGATCTTACTATTTTACATGTTTGACTCTAATAGTTATTAATAATTACTATTAGAGTGAAAACATGTATACATATATACACACATACTTTTAAGTGAATTTGGCAAATATGAATACTTTATATAGTTTATTAGATGTGAGTTGTTACATAGTTATCAAAGAAGATCATTCTGAAAAAAGAAAGATATTAAACATTAGCTAAATGTAAAAAAATGTCTACCCAAAAAACAAACATAATACACGTATAGAATATTTTCATATAATTTATAAAATAAGAACTGTAGTTTAATTATCAAAGATAATTCTAAAGGAATGAATAGCTAAAAGTGTGTATCGTCAATCAATTGAAGATATTTAATCAGAACGGACAAGATTTTCAATTTAAGAAATTTCCAAACATATTTTTCGTAAATGTTGGTAATTAACTAAACTACCTGGCAATAGTTTGTAATAATTCATTGGTATCACTCAATCAAATTCTTAGAATTGCCCAATTTAAAACTTAAACAATATATAAAATGCAGAGGATGATCTAATCTACTTAGGTAAATATATGCAACGAATAACAAGATACATAATATGTATATATAAAAAAGGTTAGAATGTAGTATATTATATTGTACCTATCAGATATTGTAATTAAAAAAAAAAAAAATCGAAAGACTTCTTTTGACTCATTTTATTTAGGTGTCATTAAGTTTAAAATGATGAAAAAAACAAGGATGTCTAAAACATAAATAATCATATATCTTGAGTACTTGTTTAATTCTTTAGCGAAATTACTCAACACTTAATGGCTTAAGCTTAGGTCACTGCAAAACCACGTAACGGAACGACTCTACACACACTCTACTAATAGTTGAATAGAATTAATTATAAGAAACTTACTTGTCATGAATTTTGTGCATGAGAGCTGTTCACTTCAAGTAGCGCATGATCTGGTATTAGTGAGCCAGAGTTTCGTCCAATAGACGTTCTCTCTTTAGCTCGACGTTTTCGTAGCACGTTGCTCACACGTTTTATGATGGTAGACTATGAATGGTAATTAAAAAGATATATCATTTAGATCTAAGAATGCAGATAAAGTAAACGACTTAAATATGTTGTTGTTGATCATGTACAATTTTATTGGGTCGTTTTAAAAAATGAAAATATATTTACATACATGATGCTGCCATTTATAAGAAATAAATAATTATTAGATTGATAATTGTTAGTAGTTATTAATCGAAACGTCTCCGTAAATATATTTTATTTTACTATAAATAGGTTTTTTTTACTACATTATGCAACATCAATGTTTTTAGAGAGATTCTCTCGAATGTCGTAATATCTACTGCTTACATACTAACTATAATTACAAGTCCAATTACATAGAGCCGTTTCATTTGAAAGAGTGCGCCGATGGCGGACCAAAGGTTCACCTATACCTATCATGTATAAAACAATGATATCACTACAACATTTATGATAGCATGATAGTCAACATGTTGAGTATGTACTTGTAAACATAGTTACTATCATGTAAGATCGTGAGTGTACTCACACAGTCACTATCATGCTGAGTAAATAATACACAGGCATCTATCTGTTGACTGTCATCGCATCAGTATACGGTATGCTCACAGACGCTGTCGCTGTAGTCCAATTTGTCACAGAAGGAAGGGGTTTTGGTATATACTGCGGTTAGCGTATACATCTACATAGATTATAATATACAGTATGTATATATTTATACACAAGAACATTTCATTATTTATCCTTTCTAAATAAAGTTATGCAATATGCGACGAATTCTTGCAGATGTCAATATTAATCGTGTCCGCGTATATAAAGATTGTTTTCTCATGAATATAGCAGTTTTCGAGCGTACGGCATGTTTTGCTATTTATTTTTTGACACTTTATGTGCTTGTTGTTGATAAGGAATCTATAGGATCAATACGTTTTTTATAAAGTTAAATTGTACGAAACTTTAAGGAAAGTACTTCTCCGTGTTTCTTTTACTCAATCATGTAACTCATCTCCTAGTTGGAAAAATGTTGTGTGCGTTTTTCTTCTGATTTTGTGTACAAAAAATAATAATGTCTATATATCTACTATCAACAGAGGTGTATATAAGCTTGTTCCAAAATGATAAGTTATATATTTACTTGACAACTAAATGTATAAGTTCATGAACGTGTATACGTGTCTTTACACAAATATTTAAGCAGATTATAGAGATCAAAGCAATATAGTTCTAAATCAGTCACATATTTCAAAGACTATAATGTAATAGAAGACTAATTTAAAAATTCTTACCGGTTTTGCTTGACATCTAGGATATGATCGGCCAAGATGAAGTGAGAATTGGTGGAAGAAGCTCTTCCTATAGTTCTCACTTATACAAGGGAGTAGTGGTTCAATATGTCGAGCCAATTCGTTTACTAAGCAACGTTCAGTACGTTTCGTTCGAGGTACTTGCCCCTTTAGGTAATGGAAAATATGTGGAGAAAAATCGGGTAACTGAAAATTGAAAAAAGTACATTACATGATTAGTAAAATATATATATATATAAGAGTATCAGCATCTGATGTATTTATAAAAAAACCGTACCGTTTTTATTCTTTTATAGGGTTGAGTTTTACATATTTGAAAAATAGTAGCTAAAACATTTCTCAAAATAAAAAAATTATCAGTTGTCACAACAATTAAACGAACGTTTGAATCATTAAATAGATCAAAGTTACGTTTCTTCAGAATGGAAAAAACTAGCTCAAATTCAGAAAAATATTTTATTGAATCAAATATTATCATTGTATACAAAATTAAGTAACTGGAAGTATTAAGTGAGACTGCATAATCAATGTTTTTATTTAGTATCAATAGAACTACATATTATTATTAACAATTAAAGAAGTAGGCTTTGTACAGAATACGAGAAGAAAATTAAATCTGTAGAACACTTGACATATACATTAAATATATTATAGGCTTTCCAATTACATACTTGTATATATATATGTATATATAAAAATAGGAGAAAAATGAAAACATCATAGAAGAAAGTATGTTTAGTATTAAGGATATGATCCACTCGTTAAAGAACTAATTTGAATTGTAGATATACAAAATTAAAATAGTACATGGGCACTCTCTTAAGAATCTCAATGATTTAAAAAACAGTAAATAATATCTAAAACATCCGTATTATAACAATAAATTATATTATTTCTATATACATACTTCAGAAAAGATACAACAAAAATTTCCTATACATAATGTTCTAACCTTTTGCACGGTAAAGCACCTTATCAATTAAATAGCAAAGGAAAGATTCAGGCACTTATATATATCCACACGATTATTCAAATTAATAAAACAAAATATGTAATTCAATCTTGTTTTAAAAATTCAATCGATGTAGCATCATTTAACATAGTTTCCGAAGTTGAAAGCCACCTGTCAGAGTCATGAAGAATTTTGCAGATCGTGTTTGGTTTGAGCTGAAAAATAAAATATTGCTAATTAAATCGTTTTTTATTATGCTATGAAATGTTAAAATATAATAGAAACGACATCGAATGTAACAGGTCCGTTAGTTATAATACTCGCCTGTAACTTCTATATTAGTATAAATATAGATTTTTTATAATTTAAATTAGTCGATAAACAGACATATTCGTTGAAATTTGAGTTCATTACACTTTTAGACAGAAAACGATTTTAAAGCACTATGAGAAATTTAGTCGTTGTTTATTATAATTACATAATGCTAGAAAGTAGATCATATATATTTTAAAAATAAAAATTTCAGTTTTTAATTTATATATGTTAAATGAATAGTTCCCTGAGTTTAAATAGCTTTTCGGCTATATTGTGATGTGCAAGTTATAACTTACAGGTGTATTCCAAACCAAGGAAAAGTGGTTAGCAATGTCTTTTTGCATAGCAAAGGGGTGGTCTATCCTGTATTGACATAGTTCCTTCTTCATATCTGAGGTAATTAATGCTCGGGTTCGTATAGAAAAATTAAAATCAGCTGGCATTAACTGAAATTAATGATTGAAAAGTTAAATTACACACATTGAATACAGGCGCCAAAGTAATTGACAATTGATTTTTAATATATAAGAAAGTGTGAATAAAAACTATATGTATTTATAAGTTAGTGTCATAAAATGAAATGTAAGAAGAACATTTATAACCGTAATTTAAGCAACATATAAAAATGTAAAAATGCATACTACTTACTTATTAAACTATTATCCAGAAACAATTGATCCAATATTGCTATAGAAAAATATCTTGCGACACATTAGGTAAATTGTAATAATTCGAATTGACTACTGCATCATAAAATAATTTGCATGTGTATGTATAATAACATAGGTATAACCAAGATTTTAAAAATAAGAGACGAATATTTCTTAACAGGTTTCTGTGGATAACAAAGTAATGTTCAAACAAGATGTAGAAATTAAATACACAATTTTACCTTATAAAGAGAAGTATTGTTATTTTTCGTTGAGTAAAATATACCAAGATTGTTCCATGTTTAATTTCAGAATTAAAATAAGACATCAAACACACATATTACTAATTGTATTCCAAACTAAAGATATGTAGAAAAAACATAACTTAAAATATATATAATGAAAATCTGCAAGGAACCTTACTTCCAATTTATATTTAAATATTTATTTTAAAATATATGGTCACACTCAATTTTCAGAAAAATACCATACTATACATAATACCATTATGTACTAATGTACATTATGTAATAATCTCGATATATTTTTAAACTAATAAAATCTACATGTAACATTTTTAATGTTAAAATACGCCGCATATTATTAAAAAAATGTTTTAAAAATATAGTTTTGGAACTAATTTAACAGATATACTCATCTAATTATCTATGCATACGCATTGAATACGCATCTATTCATACGATTGAAATTACAACCAGTTTCGTTTGAGCGCGATTAAGCAAAACTAGTAAATATCTCCCATTCTCTTAAACATACAACGTAAAAATATGGCACAATCCAATTTTACCTCTATTGTTGTCGGTAGAGCAGAAGCATTTGGTTGAAACATAGTAACTTCTTTCACATCGTCCAAATTTTCCACTTTGATAGGAACTATGCCATCAAAGTCACCACTGCAAAAATCCGTTTGAGATTTCCGTATTTTATTACAGGGCTGTTCATAGTGATTGGTTAAATAAATGTCACGTGAATTAGAAGTGCCAGGAATGTTATAACTCGGTCCAGTAGTTCCATAATTGACGTTTCCATCCTCGTTAAATACTTCAGAAATAATCTGAAGCGAAAATATAAACAAAACTCCACTGTATGATGGATGTAAAATAATTGACACAATTATTTACTCATTTGAATGGCACACATATATAAAATTATTTTACAAACAAATACAAAAAGTTGTTGAACGGGTGTTGAAGTTTATTATTAATCTAATTAACGTTAGAGCAGTATCATCAAAAATAAATCATCCATTTTGCTCTTCTACTCTTAATTCGGGAGCTGCCTTTCAAACTTTATTATCATTATTAATAAAATGAGTGTACAACTGAAGAAAAATAAAATCATCCCCTTTACCGGACAAGAATATTGATTGGTTGATTTGGAGTCTTGGTGGTTGGTTTTTGGAGTGGATGCCATCGGAAGAATATCATTTCCATGTGAAAATTCATTAATGCTAATAATATCACGAACTTTTATTCGTTTTGCAGGTTGGTTTATTGGATGGCAAATACTTTGATCATGATTTATATGGCGTTCTTCGGGAAAAGATGTAGTTTGCGAAAATGCACAACTGTTAGATACATTACAAACCCTTGCAGGTATTAGATGTGACTTGTTCTCTCCGTTTTTCCTAAGTAGTGTTGTTTCTTCTTGAATAGAAGACTCATTATTGACATTCTGAGCGATTGGCTTACAAGATGTCATATCGCCAGGAAGTGTTCGATTGACAATGGTCATAAGCTTTATATGAAGATAAATAATCTTATTGAAGGCCTTTTGTAGATCTCCCCTTGACATATCTGCCATCATCAACTCTGCATTGTCAATCTAAAATATGAAATTGAATAACAAGTATATGAAGTAATTCACTATGTTAATTGCAGCGAAACAATAACACGTTTTAAGTACATAAATTGTCGTGAAGAGTTTATTATAATGTAGCACATATTTTTTATAAATTCTATTTGACAGTTATTCGAGGATAAATGAACAAACAGGCTATGGAACCTATTTTTTAAAGCCCATTTTAATATCAAATTTTCGGATATATAATAGATTATTTAGTAGTAATGGGATAAAATGTAAAAACAAAACATAATAAAAACAAGATAAACATATAAGGAATTACAGATACTCGTACATCATAATAATTTTAAAATATTTGTGTTCATTCAGTTTAACAGAAAACAGTTAAGTCCTAAAAACAAGTCACAAATTATTTTGTTGCCATAGCTAAAATGAAGATATCTGAAACATTATAATTCATATACACACATAAGTATCTTTATTTTGTATGCATCAAATCTCATTAGATTCATTGTATACACAAACTGAAAACAATTTAAATGTGTCACAGTGAAAACATGATATATATGTTTTTATCAGATTTTTTATGGATTTGAGATATGTTGATTTTTACATAATTTTTGTATACATATCTAGTTTTGATTATCTTTGAATAATTATTGAAAACAAATATCTATACAAAAACAATTTAGAACAGTTTTTATGAGAAAAGCAATATAATATTCTAAAATTGTGACAAAAAAACATTAAGCTATGAATTTAAAATATTTATAAAAACACCTAAAGAAAAAAAGCTCTAATGACCCTACATATATATTATTTATCTATGTATATAAAACCAGTAGATATAATATTGGATTATTGAATATTCAAGAGAAAAAAATCAAATATGCTATATTTATAAATTATAATAAATATAGAATACTACTAGTATTTTTGTTTAGTACTTATTAGGCCCTAATTTTATGAGTGCATATTACTGTAATGTTGATAATTTAGGTATATGTAGTGACATTATTAAATGAATAAGAATATTAAAAGGTTCTGAGAATAATGCATTAATCATTTATTAATAAATTAATAATTATATTACTATCAGTATACTCCTCTACAGTGTACTCTACAATAATTTTTATCATGATAAGTGAAAAATATCTCATCATAGATATAATAAACATGAACACAATCTGCATGAAGGGTGTACACTATATTTTCCACTTTGCTTAAATATAATACCTATCTGATTGAACATGCCTAATCATAACTATATATTCATAATATGAAAAGCAGTTGATGTCTAAATAACAATAACCAATAAGAAAACACTAATGAATAAACTTTCAATTCAAATTTTATATAGTCATTGGACAGGTGAAAACTGGGCTGTGATACCTCTTTTGGAGAAAGATTAACTAAGAACTGCAAAGCAAGCCTCTTATCTAAAGAATTTGAAGATGTGAAGAAACTGTTTTTTGAAACTGAGTTTATGAATGTAAACAAGCTCATGAGTGTCCAGTTAAGTGCTATGAAGTGTACTGTGCAAAACTTCCTCTACTAAAATCAGAATTTTTCAGAAGCCCATGTCAAAACCATAATTAAAATCTTATGATTTTGTTCAGTCACAAAACTTTGTGAAAACTATTGGAAATCTCTTGGAAATCTTTCCATTGTTTTACAGTTGTCTAATACAATACCAAACACTGTGTCTGTGTTGTAATAGTCAGTGTGCCAAGCTGCAAGCAGGGTCATTAGCAAATATATCCAGAAAAGTTGTACTAATTAATAAAGAGAAGATAATATGTGTTAAATATTTCATCAGCGTTTTCTGAACAAGATCAGGTCAGAATGTAACTGCATCGAAACATTGTGTTATATACAATTATAAACTTATTAGAATATTACAAATAAATCATTTACAACATTTAAAATGACTAACTAACTTTCTGCCAATATTTCACATCAACTTAAATATATCATTTTTTAGGATAATGTTTAGATGTGTTATAATCCAGATGCACTTTAAAGCAGGGTTGAAAATATTTAAGTAGTACAGTCTACCCCTAATATACATTTTTATCAAGATCTCTATTGTAATAATATTTACGATAAAGTATATGAGAGTTAAAACCTTTTTATAATAATATGAATGCTAGATTTAGTGTAACTTTTAACAATTCTATAATACAATGCATTTAGCCAGGCTGTAAGAAACATCCATCAATATATGACTATTCATTGTTTTTACAATTGTTTTCCTGTCAATTTTAAACTTAAGGTGATGTTTTGACTAGGATAAGTTTTTACATGGTTATATTTTGACTTGGGTATGTTTTAACTATGTGACACTGATATGGTTATATTTTGACATGGTTACATTTGGACTGTAATTCTTACTGAGCACTTTCCGAATAATAATATATATTTTTAATATTATTATTATAATATTAAATACTGCAATATAAATATACTGTATATTAATAAATTTAAACAATAATAACAACAAAGGGTATTACCATGGTTCATAGCAGATGACTGAAATTAATTTCCCTGACTATGATATCTACATATAGTTTTTGCTATACTTGCACAATTTATACAAAAACACATTTTAAAATCCATATAAAAAATATTTTTAGATAAAAAAACTTTGTATTGCAATATGCTGTGTACACAAATCAGGGATGCAAAAATCACTTGTCCAGTGGGCGAGTACATTTCTTCAGTTAATGTGTAGAGAAAACAGTAGTCTGCAGGTTATGTTATGTATAGCAGATATCATACACATTGATGCAACAGTGATATTGTGATATATATTTCTTCCTTACCCCTTACCTAGTGTAGCTATTAATCTGTGAGCAGTGTTACAATGCTGCCTATCTGTAAACAGCTAGCTAGATGTGTCATGATAGATAGACATAGAGACATTGATTAATCTGTGTGCTGTGCTTCCCCCTATCTTTCATTGCTGTATCCTTAGAACAGTTCTATGGCCAGTATCATTTATAATTTTAATTGTGTAAATTGCCATTAACCAATCAGGTTGTCAACCTAATTATTGATAAACCTGTGCACCTATAATTACCATAATTATAACTCGAGTGTGGTAATCTATTGGAATCTAGTTTCTAATAAATGACAATATGTGTAATTTTATGATATATGATATCTATCATACATTTTTGTATAAACTGTGTCACTTTTTTGGAGAATATTATACATATTATACATATTTTGTAAAAACTATGTCAACTTTTTTTGGATATTATACATATTTTGTATATAGTTTCTTACTTTTTTTATATCTTAGGAAATTTTTTTAAACATATTTACAGGCAATAACATAGTAATATTAATCGAACTGACATTGATATCCAATGGGGGTGAGAGAGGAGAATGAGTTAGTTAAAAGTGACTCACCCAGTGGCAAGTAAAATTAAGGAGTCACTCGCCTGGAGGGCCAGTGGATATTTATTGTAGTTTGCATCCCTGCAAATGATTATATAATTTAATAATTATCAAAATTACACAGTAATTCTTGAAGATAATATAGGTACATATATAGATACATTTTTACCACATATAGGCATCTGAACAGGTCATTCTAAAATTTCCGGAAAAACATTATCCTGCTTGCATGGCTATGCTTAAAGCATAGCCTATGGTGTGTACCATAAGTGAATTTGTACAGTTTGCAAATGGTATGTACCAACAACAAATATTTTAAATGGTACAAATGGTTTGTGAACCAGACAGATGCAGTGTTTATACTCAGTCATGTGAGTAAAACGCACATCTATATAAAAAACGCAGTACTGGAGTTATATTTATGCATCTTAACATCTAGTCATTTATGAAAAAAGTCCCAATTTTTATAACATAACAATGCACTAATACATTAAAATGAGTAAAGCGTGGTCTGTGGTACTACCTACATTTTCTCTTTTCTACTCTATCTGTAGCTCCTGAAACTACCTACAGCTGAGAAGAGAAAATGTGGGTAGTAGTACCCATAGAAATGGATCAATAACAACTAGAAAGGAAATTGTCCATCTTTGTAATGTAGACATGCAGCACCTAACAGTTGTACAATGCCACTGGCTTTCAAATAGGCAAGGGGACAGAGGAGCAAGTCCTAAGATAGGTCCGGGAGGTGCAGGATGGATGGGAAGAGAGGCCGCACAAGAAGACAATAGCTATGACGCTGGACTGCATAAAGGCATACAACAGGGTGAAGAGTTAGACTGATGGAGAGGTTATGGACGAACGGGTCCCAGCAGTGATGGTGAGATGGTTTGTGAGCTTCCTGGAAGGCAGGCAAGCAAGGGTCAGAGTAGGGAATGGAAGGAGTAAATGGAGAAGGATGCATGAAGGGCTGCCACAGGGAGCAGTGAGCTCACCAGCTTTGTTCCTTATGTATGCAAATGAGAGGGATGGCATGAAGGAGGAGGAGTCAAGTACAGCAGGTTTGCAGATTACATCACACTGTGGGCAAGTGGAAGGAAGCTGCAGGAGGTTAAGGAGAAAATGCAGAGGGCTTTGCACAAGGTGGAAAGATGGGCACTGAAGAGCAAGATCAAGCTGAATCTGATGAAGTCAGAATGCGGAGTGTTTACCAGAAATGCAGCGGAGAAGAATTGGCAGGCGGGACTGAAGATTATGGGGAGAGAGATTGTGTGCAAGAAGGAGTTACTGTTCTTGGGAATAACGATGGATACAGGACTGATGTTCAAAGGTCAGACAGAAAAAGTGATTGGTAAGCTGAAGAAGAGAGTCAAGGTGCTGACAGGAAGGAGCTGGGGATTGAGAAGAACAGAGATCTTGAAGGTATACTAATACAAGATGTAGATGTAGAGTTGCGTCTGGTATGCAAGTGTGGCTTGGATGCCATGGCTAGCAAGGTCCAGGATGGAAGAGATTGGGAGGGTGCAGAGAGAATACCTGAGAGCAGTAATGGGGCAGGTGACGTCAACTCCAGTGGAAGCAATTTACATGGAGACAGGAGTAACACTGGTTGGAGTGGAAGCTAAGAGAAGACCTATGAGAAGCCTAAAAGAGGACAGAGGAGCAACCTGAAAGGAGAACTTTGCAAGAAAAAGGGAAGAGTCAGGTTGGCAACAAACAAAGGTTGGAGGGAACAGGCGAAGAAGGAATGTGAAAGGATTCTGCAGGGAGTCAGGGATGAGTTCAACTGCAAGAGAAGGGGGCCATAGTGTGGTATTGCCGAATCCGTAGTGGAGATTTAGGATAAGTTAATGGAGGAAGTGGACAAGAAGGGATCATGTATACAGTTGCAAGGAGAGTTTGGGAGAGGTGAGGTGGAGATGCGGATCTTCACAGATGAATCAGTGGAAGGTGTGAAGAACTGAGGTGCGGCTTGGAGGTGGGAGGATTTACAGCTTGTTTGAGGCGGAGGCAGTGGTGACAAAGATTGCTGTAGAACTGATCAAGGAGGCAAAGCTGAGGAGTGTGATGGTGTGTTCAGACAGCCAGTTGCTGCTATGGACGCTGAAGGAGGATGTGGTGGGACAGAACAAGGAGGTGAAGAACTGAAGGATGAGTTGTGCAAGGTGGCAGAGGGAAGGAGGGTGGTTCTTCAGTGGGTCCTGAGCCACATGGGAGTGGAGGGGAATGAGTGGGCTGATAGGGAGGCTAATGTAGCTAGAGGTGAGGATCAGGAGGGGGTGGGTATTTGGTTTGGATGTGTTAAGAGGGAGGTTTATAGGAGGGTTGGGTATAAGCTGGAAATAGAGAGAAGGCTGGAGGAGGTGTTTGGTAAGGTGGTTAAGAGGGAGGAGAGGTTGAGTAGGAAGGAGCAGGTGGTGCTGGTGCAGTTAAGGGCTGGCCATTGCAGTGAAACCACATATTACTAGCTGGTGTGTGTGCAGTGGGACACTGCAAGGAGAGTGTGGGATCTTCCTTACAAGACCTTTCCTATCTATCAAATGTTAAAAAGAGGCCTTTTGTACCCAAGAAAGAGTCCTCAGTGGTGCCATGTTTTAAACAAAATTTCCATTCTAGATGTTTATTTATTTCTATGGTAGTACCACAGACCAGGCTATTACCTCATTATTAACATCATTACCTCACTATTACCAGGCTATTACCTCACTGAATATTGTTAATGGGTGTGTGGACATGTGATAGCTGATAGATGATCACAACCACGGAATAACTATCTATGCACATATTATAATATGTGTATTTAAGTTTATTATGATTTAATGTATGTATCTGGCAAGTAATAATATAGCAAAATTATTAAAATAAACATACAAATTTTTTTTACTGTTTTAGCAAAAACGCAGATATATAAAAAATTCAAAACACAGCTTTTGAACAAAATAATGCAGGCTGTATAAACACTGCAGATGTGAATGTACCAACAACAAATTATAAATAAATTAATAATAGCAACAAGATTATTTCCCAACATATATTTGAACGTTTATCAAAATTATTTATTAAAATATATTAAAACAATTGGCAATATCAGTTACTCCTATCAATTGCAATTTTAATTTGTAATTGGTACAACCAAAATAATTGTACCAGCTAATATTTTTATAGTCATTAAAGTAATTAAAATTAGATAATATTAAACAGTTTACCATATTAAATTCCTAGTTGGGACTATCATTGTACCAACTATGAATATTTCTATAATCATTAGAGCAAATAAAATTAGATAATATTAAACAGTTTAACATATTTAATTCCTAGTTGGGACAGTCATTGTACCAACAACAAATATTTATATATAGTCATCTAAGTAAATAAAATTAGATAATATTAAACAGTTTAACATATTAAATTCCTAGTTGGGACAGTCATTGTACCAACAACAAATATTTCTATAATCATTAAAGTAATTAAAATTAGATAATATTAAACAGATTAACATATTAAATTACTAGTTGGGACAGTCATTGTACCATGAACAAATATTTATATATAGTCATTAAAGTAAATAAAATTAGATACTATTAAACAGTTTAACATATTAAATTCCTAGTTGGGACAGTCATTGTACCAACAACAAATTTAAATGAAAGTTGACTTAAAATTCTATTTATATTTTAATAAATAGTTTTGAGTGAAGTGGCTTTAGAAAAATAATTCATTGCTTTCATAATGAAAAAAATGGTATGTGATTTTGGGTTTATTTAAAATTTGTTTTTGGTACAATAATTTTAGCTGTCACAACAACAAATTTGGTTATATTTTAATAAATAGTTTTAAGTAACTTTTTTTAAGTAGATTTAGAAAAATAATTCATTGCTTTTATAATGAAAAAAAGTATGTTATTTTGGGTTTATTTAAAATTCAGTGTGGGTACAACAATTGTAGCTGTCCCAACAACAAATTTATCAAGTTGACTTAAAAATGCTATTTATATGCAAATTGTTTAAATATTTCAATAAATAATTTTGAGAATGTTTTTTAAAATGGTTTTAAAGAAATTGTAATGCTTGAGAGCTGATTGTTCCATAGACTAACATCACCTATAGTTTTCAATTTATTCATTAATTTCAAATTTGTTGTAGGCACAAATGGTTTGTGAATGGTATGTACCAACAATAAATTTGTTGTTGGTACATACCATTTGCAAACACTACAAATTTGCTTACATTACACAATAATACCTACAAAACCGCAGTGCAAAAATGTTTAAGGTTTTATTACCTAGAATGCATATAAATGAGTTTCAAGAAATATCTTATTATATATTTTGTTGTTTAGGAAGCTACTTTCATAAGACACAATTTTCAAAATTATAATTCACAGGTCAATCTATCAATCTAATTATCTCAGAAATATTTTTGAAAACTGTATGTTGTATTTATTGAATATAGCAAGCAATGTTTAATCATTGGTTTAAATGAGAAATCAATAATCACTGACACATTTTAAACTCCATTGATTTATTACAATATATCAGATTTTGACATATGACAATGATTTTCATTGACATTTCATGTTAAACCATTTTTTTTTAATTTATACTAAAATAATAAATATATTAGTTTTTGATATATGACAAAAGATTTTATATTTCATTGACATTAGATTTTTAACCCATTTTTTTAATTTTAACAAAATAAAAAATGTCTGACTAATTTTCAATTTCCCTGACTACTTTCGATTTTCCTGACTGCTATGAACCATGTATAAAAACAGGTGCTCTAGACTAGACAGCAAGCTCTTCATAGTAATTTATTAAAATATAGTGTAAGAACAAAATAAAAAATATACAAAGAATAAAAACAAAGAACAAAGTGTAAACGATACACACACTAAGAAATATAATAATTACATATTTAAATTCTAATATTAAATTTATAAATAAGTGGGTATCATGAATATATTCGACGATCTCTTTCTTCTAATAAGTATATTAAAATTAGGATTTCCCTACACATTTCCCACATAAAATAAATAAATCTTGGGAAAATAAATAAAACGCCAGAACAGGTAGGTATGTATAAAAAATGTAGATCGTAATATTAGTCTTACTGGACTGCCAGAAAAACTAAATAACAGTAGGTATATACATTAACATTAAGTCTATATTAAACTTGCAACATTTATATGTATGTATATTCATGATTTTAAAGGGTTATGATTTAAACCTTTAACATTTTTAAGGATAAACATATTTGTACTACATTTTAATTTACTTTATTGACAATTAATTAATGTATCAATATTAAAAACATATTTGTTGACAGTAAATTGTTACCCTATATGAACGCAACTATTTCATAACTTAACTAAACTCTCTTTTTAAAATCAAGTATAATACATATATGTTTATTTTGTTTGTTCGTATAACACATTATTATAAATTTACTGAAGTTATTTTCAAGTAATTTCCCGCCATTTATATACCATAAATTATATGTTATGATGGATTAGTTAAACTGAAACATTATTAGATTAGTTTACATCAATTTATTTATAATATACAATATACATCAAACATTTCCAAACAAAACTAATTGTGTAGACATATTTATAAAAAAAAAATCTATATCTGTATTACTATACTCTAATAACTTGTGTTTCAACAAAAACATATATGTATATGCACATTTGTACAAGTGTAATGCACAGTAATATCAAATTATAAATAAGATACACTTCTAGAAATATTCATTACAACTAACAAATATATAAGATATTCATTAAAATTACATTCATAACAACAACATGAAATGCACAAAATTTTTAAACTATATTCATACCCATCTCATATAGTTTGAAACAGTAAATGGTGTATTGGCAGCATCAGATGAGGGCCTAAAATATAACCCACAAATAAACTATTAAAATAAATTAAAATGTTATATTATACATTTGGTAATCTACCTCATAATATCATCAACTAATTCATTATCCATAAGTTGTTCAAACTGAAAATATAAAAGCATGCATGCATACTTATAATAATAATCACTTAACAAATAATTATACAAATAATTTACATACTTCAATTGAAAAGTCTTTTGTCAAGTTGTATTGTGGTCTAGCATACCCTCTGAAAAATAACAGAACAATTATATTTCTACAGTTATAATTAAAATGTACATTTAAGTCATATTGACAATGAATGGTATAATACTAAAAACAGGCTAACTAAAACATATTTTATAATTAAAATAATAGAAATTTCCCATAATAAAAATATGTTAATAATTACTAATTTTACTATTTACTAAGACTAATACTTTAATTTAAAAAACACATATATATATTACTGATTTAAAAAGCCCGCAGAGGGGAAAATTAAGTCTACCTGTTTGAATTGAGTGAGTTAATTAATAAATATAAATACCTGTTTGTCAAGTTGATTTTACTGGATAACATATGGACAAAAACCTATTACATTCAATATCTGAATGTTGATAGCCTCAGTGCAAAGGATATTTTAAGTATATTTCTGCATGTCCTACTAGTCTCACAGACAACTAATTTGAGAAATACTTAAATATGGAAACTTGCTAAATGATTTTAACTTTATACAATAAATGTGGGTCAAGTTGGACTTTGGAACTATAGAATAGTAAATTTGTATAGGTATTTACTATTACAAACTGCTGCTCCAAACTTTCTTACCTTTAGTATAAATGAATTTGATGCATATCTTAGCAAAGCAGAAAATTAAACTGTTAGCACTAATATTTGATTTCAAATCCATTATATGTAATTATATAATTATTATAATAATATAATATAATAAAATAAGCATATTCAATTGTTCCTTTGAGTTATTTGGTACAGAGAAAACATAAATAATTTTGTCATATAAATGTTAAGCAGACACTTCAGAAACATTGTTTTTAACCCAGTATCTGTTAATTTTTTTGAAAAGACAGTTATGCTAGAAATTGTAAATGAAAACAGGAGACAAGGACAACCAAGAACTCAATGACCTGACAACATCAAGAAAAAGACAAATAAATTCATCATCACTCTTTTAAGAGCCGTCCAAGACAGAGATAATGAAAGGAGTTGTGAGCAGAATTAGGAAAAGTCATTTGACAGCTTAACAATCCCTATATATGCTAATTGAAATATTTATTTATTTATGTTTCCTATAATACATTTAGATAAAAATATAACAATTTAAGTAGTTAAATGTATAGAGGATTATTAACAAAAATTCATTCTTAATGTTAATAACAAAGAAATTTCACTGTATAGATAATTACATGTATGCACAATATGCAAATATATTCTGATTTTTTGATATATATTAGAATCTATATTTCATATAATTTCTAATTTCTTATTTTAGTTTTATCTTTAGATTGTGCTTCATATTTACCTATCAATTATTTGTATATACAGTACCATTTGAAATTATATGACCACTGATCAAAAACATCAATAATTTAATAAAATAACAATTTATTGAAGCAATACAAACTACAAGTGTAAATAGATAGAATCTATTCTAAATATTATGTACATTGAACAATCACTATATGTATGGTTTGTATTAGTTTTGGTCATTACAATATATATAAAATATAGGAAAATATTAATACTTGGCCATCTCACCATGTGCTGCTTTCACATGTTGAATATGTCTTGGTATGGACTGTGCAAGTTGTTTACAACAATCAGCAGGGATTTTTTGGCACTATATTCAATGAATACTGTCTTGCATTTTAGCTAGAGAAGATGGGTTGTCTTCTAGAGACCAAGTTTTTTACTTCATTCCATATATTTTTTATGCAATTCAAGTTAAGTAAGTTATCTGACCAAGAAATCACATTGATATTTTGCTGTCTGAGCAAATTGGTCACAATTTTTTACTTATGCTTCTGAGCCTTGTTAAGCAATGGCTTCTTTCCTGGGCAATAAGCAGTAAGGCCAAACAGTTTTAATAGCATTTTGATCTGTGTAATGCCCAAATCAATGTTTATACTGGACAGTTCACATTTTATAGCAGTAGCAGAAAGAAAGGGATTTGCCACTATGAGATGACAAATGAATCTGTCTGTTTGTTCACTAACTTTAGGAGGATGGCCAGATTTTGGTAAGCTGTTGAGTGTGTTATGATCATTTATTGTTTGAGAGTATTAAACACAGTTCCCTTAGAAACATTTAAATGATTGAAGATGGCAGAATTGGAATAATTTTCATCTTTCATTAACTTAATTTGTCTTCTATAATGATAGTCTGGGAGCCTAAAGGCTCCAATCTAAGTGAATGAGGTCCTAACAATCAACCCCCTAGATGTTTAGTACTAATATCTCAGATCATGAAACTGAATGTCTGCCAATGTCTAAATGGTTCTTTAGTACCAGCAGACACTTTTTCTTATTTTCCATATTAAAGAATATGAGAAAGTTGATGATTGGGACACCATTTTTGTGAAAATGCTTATTTTAAAAAAAATAAGTTTTAACATTTATTAAGAATACATTGATACATACTATTTTGTTCGTTAAAGTGTTTTCAACACATTAGAAGAAAATTGAGATGGATAAATTATACCATTTATTTTCTAGAAACATTTGAATATTAGTTTACAAGTCTATTTTATGGATATCTTAGTTAAAATAGGCTTGAGAATTAATATAAGTATAACTATAGTAATTAGTATTAATAATAATAATAGTATTACTTTAACTTAGTTACAGTAATTACTATTAGTATTGTAATTTATAAATATAGCTTAATCATAATGTCTATTATTTATGAGTTATATTTATAGTTATACTTATATTATTATTAATAAAATTAAAAATATTTTAAAATAAAATTTATTAACAACTTTAATTTAAAGACTAAGTCAAAGTTTAATCATTTAAAATTAAACTTTATTTAAAATTAATAATAATTTAAATAAGTTAAATGCTACTTTACTATTAATATTACTTAATAGTTAATAATAATATTATTATTATTACTCTATACAAAAGTATCACTAATACTAACAGTAACTAAAGTAAAACTAAGTCTACAAAACCATTAATATCCAAATAAAATAACTATAACTCATTATTAGTATAACTATTCATGATAGACATACTATATAGCATATGCTAATGTAATAGTAATACATATTATATTATACTTATACTATAGTAAAAGTATATAGTCTATATTTATAAGTCAAAATAAATAAACATACTTATTGTGAGTATGAATACCGAAACAGCGTTTACAATTATTTCCCATCTTCAATATTAAGAAATATTGAAATATCAATAATGGAACACAAACATAAAATACGTCTTTATAAATAACGTCGTAGCATAATTTAAAATAATCAGAAATAGAAAATTATATATGAAATATCAATAAAATTTTAATTTAGCGCCACTTTTAATTTACATCCTAATGAAAGTTTGTAATTTATTTATTTATTTATTTAACAATTTATTAGTTAGCGAGATAGTTTGATTTATTCCGTTTAAGAAATGCCTTTAAACATAAAAAATATTTAAAATAGTGTATGTATATTTTATTCAATAAATATTTCAATATAATGAGTCATACAATCTGAACTAAAAACATAACAAATGTAGTTGACCAATTAAATTGGTCGGACCATTGACAAATTTGTAAAATGATTAAACAAAAAAATGATACTATAGCATTATAGAAAGTTTTTTATATACAAATTGAAAATTTTGATGAGAAAGTAACGGTGGAATTAACGGAAAGGCTCGCTCATGCTCGAGAGTCGTCTATTTGAGAGGATTTTTGTAAAGATTTGGGGATACCAAGAAATAAAATCAGATTTCAAAAATATGACGAATGAGTTGCTAAATGATGATCAACGAAGGTTACGAGATGTTTCTACTCTTTGAAGAAGTAATATATACATCTCAATGAAAATATTGTTATATATATATAGCCCATAGAGCGGCAATTAAGAATTTGAGAAACATTTAGAGGATATATATATATATATATTATATTTTATAGCGAGATGGAATATATTTTGAGGATCAGTCCATTTCATTCCTTAAGCATCTATCTTAAGATCCTAAAAAATATTTAATATTGAGAGTGGTAGAAAATTTGGAATTTTGGGTAGTGTTTCAGATGTTATAAAAGGTGTCTATATAACAATAAATTATTAAGTATGAATATATAGTAAGTACATATATGGTACTGGTTGCTCTGATAAGAGTGAACCTAGATGACTATGACATAGGACTTTACAACTGGTTTTATCTCAAGGTGTTAGTTTTAGTCTTAAAACTTAGATAAAACCAATTGTAAAGTGACTTCTCAGGTCTTAGTGTTAACTCTAACACCGGTGTTAGAACACCAGTGTTGAAACCAGGGTTAATCTGAACTAGGTGTTAGTTTTAAGAATTTATAATATAAATTTTGTATTCTTAACACCTAACCTCTAGAGATAAAAC
>JAYRBW010093959.1:0-20792 GCA_036023295.1 Invenusta paracnida
GTTGTACGATATTAATGTAGATTTTTCGAAAAATAATTTGTTTTAATGTTAAAATGTAAATAGAGGGAATATGAAATGTTTTTCATCGATCAGCTGTGATGTGCTAAGATTAATGGTATTTGGGTTTGTCTAGTACATCACGATTCAACTAAGTTGAGATACTCAGAGAATAAGCCAAGAACAGTGAATAATAAATATCCTGTATATTAATATAAACTCCTGTCATGAGCAGTAAGTGTATAGCATATCCATAATAAAAAAGAATGAGAGTCTGGGATAAAAATGGGATAAAAGGAATAAGAGAATTGCAAAAAAGAGAGCTTGGGAAAACCGACTTTCTCTGACTTTCGATAGTTGGGAAATGAAGAAATATCAACAAAACCAGCATAAAGCGGATGAGTGAGAGCTCATATTGGCTAAGAGGTGAACGTGTGAGGAAGAGAGGCTTAAGAGTTGGAGCCCAGACACTTCATGATTTTTTCCATGACATCGTCATACACAAGGTTTTGGTAAATTCCTATCTGATTACATATCAAAATAAGTTTGTAATGCATAAGATTTTGTTTTAAGCCATAGATAAATATCATGACATGAGACACCTCGGATTATTAACATTTTAATATGTCTAGCAGGTGATGATAAAAAGCCAACTGTAAATTATTTTGTTTACACATTTTACATAAAAGGGATGATTTATTGGCAGCCATAATATGTTACATTTTTGGGGGTGTAAGGAATTCTTGGTATTCTTAAGCAACTGGAGGCTGCCTCCAGTGACCTCTGCTAATATATAATAAGTTTGTTGGGTTACTGGGATATTGTATTGTAAAGTATGTTCATAACATGTATATTTTACAAATCATCCCTCTTTTGCAAACCAAAATAATTTACAGCCGGCTTCTTTATGATTGTCTGTCTAGCATAATTGCTATATTTGCCAATAATTTCATCCAAGATTACCAGCCCCTATAACAATTAGTAGTCGCCGCGACTTACTCAAATTGGTCTCATATTGCGACAACATTTATGATGCAAAATAAAAACATTTTCCAAATGATTTTAGGTATGCGGTATGTGAAAACCAATTAATCTTTAAAATGAATATCGGAAATATTATATTTGACGATTTATATGTAGTCGCATTTTAGTCTCAAAAATACCTATTTTGCGTAGTCGCGCTGTACGACTCAAATTAGTCGCAATTGCGTAGTTAAAATTTTACAACAGACTAAATATGATATGTACCGTAATCAACCACATGCGTGTTTTACACGTCTGTTTTGAGGTTAACATAAATCAAGTTTATCTATACACTATTTTACACATTTAAAATACGTGTAGCATACTTGTGTACCTATATGACACCGTTAAAAATACGTCCTCTAGGCAGTATTTGATTTTCAATTTTAACTCTAAATTTGAAACAATAAAATAAAACTCTGTCGAAAATAATTAAAATTTAGCAATAGTTTAATACTCTAATTTGAGTGAAATACTCTACTCTCAATTAAATATAATTTTCATCTCATCGTATACTCACCCTTGTTTTAACGTGTTACATTTTATAATTAAATATTCATTTTTCCGACATTGCAAAAACTTTTTAAGGTACAGTACGAGTAAAATGACTTTTTCACATAAATGATTTAGATTAATCTGAATTGCTATCACTATGCATTAGTTAAAAAATTGCTGATTTTATTCAGAGGTTTCGTTTTGAGACACCAGTTTATTGGAGTGTTTTTAATATTTATTTATGTACCAAGAAGAGGTCCTGTACTTGTAGCATCATTTTTACCATTTAATTTTAGACTACTTAAATTATGGTTTAACATTGATAACAACCAGAATAAAACTGGGAAAGATAAAATCAATGTCTGGTTGTAATTATCACCAAAGTGAAAACTTCACAACAAGATGTAATGCTCCAAAAGGGATATCACAAGTTAGTCATTTCTCTATTGAAAAAGTTGTTAAGAATATTATGATGAGCCTTTGATGTATTATTCAAATTTAATTAGAGAACATCCAACTGGGGCTGCAACATTATTCAAGCTACTTATAAATTCATCAACAAATCAGTAAATTCAACCTGCCAAGTGTGATGAAATTTTGGCCAACTTATAATATATAAATTGTATAAAAATATATTTTAATAAAGAAGACTGTAGGTATAAGAATAGTCTTCAATTTGCAATCTAATTGGCATAAGTGATGGTTTTGAGTGACTGGTGTATTGTGTGGTAGATAGAGATATAATACTATTGTAAACTGGTTTATATGTTTTATCATAATTAACAGGGATGTGCCCAGAAATTGAAAAGGGGGGTTGAAACTTGAATGGGAAAAATTTTAGGCATCACATATAAAAAAATAAAATTATCAATAATATTTAAAAAGTAGAAAAAACATTTTAATAATACAGTAAAGACCCAGAGGCACTGTTAGGTGATCTAGCTCTTGCACACACACAACTCTATTGTCTATGTCACAGGCTACATGTTTGAATACAAATCTAATAATTAAAACTTATCATAGCATCACTATCAGCTAAATGGTGTAGTCGTAATGTTAGTGGGCTTGGTTGCAACCTGAACAAAGCATACCTTTTATTTTTAATATAATACTTTTATAATATAATATATTTTTAATATATATACTTTCACAAGTAAAAAAACTTAAAATGAAATAAAAGACTAAATAATCTTTTTTTTTAACTGATTGCAATATTTTGTCTTAAAACCAAAATATAGTATCTATAATAATACTAAATAATAAAAAAGTAACAAATAATTTTTTTCATAATGTTAAATAATTTACAACTAACTTCTCTATTATTGCTAAAGAGTGTAGATTTATTTCTATTAGCTATTTGATATTATATTACAGTGTATATACATTATTTATGAATCAGAATAGTATGACAACTTACATAAGTTATATTCTTATGCCTATGGTGGAAGACTGAAGAAAAAATTATTTTGAAATTTAAATATTAAAATAATTCACTAAAACTTTATCATGTTACCAGTTTAAACAGATTTAATAATTTTATGTCAATTATATGTAGGTACCTAAGTCTGTTGTTCATTAATATAGGGGCAAGGGACAGTTAATCCAAATATAGGAAAGTTTTTGTTTTAATTTTTATTATAAATGTATTATATATTTTAAATAATTGTTTGAAAAAATAGGCACTAACAAGTTTTTGTAATCTACCCTCAACCCTTTTACCTATGCAGATATTAAGTACTGTATTTTTAGAGATGCATATAATAATTTTTTACTATGGGTAAAAAATAGTTTAAGTATAAAAAATTAGGCACCACTTTAGTTTAATTAGGAATCACTGATTAATATTTATAAAACATTTTAAACATTGGATGTGTTTACAATTGGTTTTAAATTTGGTTTTAGCTAAAACTCTGGCTAAACTTGTATATTTTCCCCCAATAAAACCAAATGTTAACACTTTAAAAGTAAGTTTTAAAACCTCAACAAGTGTTGTCATTTAGTTTTAAACATTAAAAAATATCAGCTTAAGTCCAACTTAATCTGAACATTTATTTTTAAAACCTGAAATATAATAGTTTTTTCTATAGCTATAAACTAAGCCCCAGGGATTATGTGGAAAAAGTGTTTACAATTAGTTTTAGCACTTGGTGTGGAAAACATGGTGAATTGTACAGGCAGTTGCTGCTAATATGATTGTACAGGCAGTTGCTGCTAATATGATTGTAAAGGCAGTTGTTGCTAATATGATTGTACAGGCAGTTGCTGCTAATATGATTGTACAGGCAGTTGCTGCTAATATGATTCATTTATGAAGAAGGACTCATTGAAGAACTGCCTCTACTTCTATGGAAAATATAAAAAATAAATTTTGTTTGAAAGGTGAATGGAGAAGAGATTATAGTTATTTTCTTTTGATATAATTTAAATTATAATACTAATAGTCTAAATATATACGTCCTAGTTATATATATTATATGTCATATATGATTGACAGTAATATAGACAACATATATTATATAAAGCTGACAAATCAAGGATAGTGTATTATGATTTAGAAGAAAGTTCTAACATTTATTTCATAGATAACAATAAAGTATTTATGCATATTCAATCAAAGATAGATCAAAGCCAAATGGGCCAAAGGCACTTAGTGTTTGCACTGTGACAATGGATTAACAAGAATTTGACAGACATTTTTAAGAGCTTCAAAACTTACATTTTGAGAAACTCCCTAATTAAGAGCTTGAAATAAAATACTGTACTATACGATCAAATATAAATTTAATCTAAACAAGTCTAACCAGTATTATCATAAAAATGTATTCAAGTAAACCTTTAAATAATATATAACCTTTAAATATTGAAATATATATTACTAGTAATTTATATAAAAGTAATCTATTGTTCATTATATTTGCACATGTGATATATATTTTCATATTTTGAAAAAGTAATTGCTTGATTCAGAGAGGTACTTTATTTATGACATTAATACATCATGTATATTATATGTTTGAACAATATTTCTTAAAAGTGTTAAATTATATACCAGGGCTGTAGCCAACATGTAATTTAGTTAAATTAGCATCAACTACATATATATAAAGAAAAATAGATTATAGAATCTTAAAAAGCATAACTTATAATTAGTATATATCACTATTTTTACTGTTATTAATTTTTTAATGATTGTTATTTATTTATTAGTTATTATTTAACATTATTACATATATTATTTATTAGTAAAATTTATGCCGTGTTATGCAGAAGTAGTTGTAAATCAAATTATATAAAAATATATTTAAACATCTTAGAATCTTTTATTTTTACCTTTCATTAATTGAATATAGTCAGAGAAAACTATTTATATAGCTGTCCGATTTGTATAGTCTTCCAAAAACTATAATTTAGAAAGTCAATTGTTATTATACTTTTTTATGTATTAGTTCACTTTTCTTGGTAAATATATTAGGTTGTTTGTTAATCTGCCTAAAACTATACTTAATTTAAAAAGCATTAGCAAAGATTGTTATTGTAACATTTTTGAGAAACTTATTATCAACATTTTTAGGTAGATTAGTTTGTATTAGTTTGTTTTAGGTTTATAGATTTTACAGAGTATCAGCAGGTCTAAAAACTATGGGCTTTGTCTTTGATACCTGTGTCAATACATTAAAAACAGATTATATTTATAACATTTATAACAAGCTGATACTTACCAATAATAAGTTGTTGATTAAAATCTATATTTATTATGTTATTTACTTATTTAATTTAAAAATATAATAATTAGATATATGTCTATGGTGATATATATCAAATTGTAATAATATAAGTATAAAAATATATGTTTAAAGAAACTTTTGAAAAGCATATCTCCTTCTGTGAAAATTCTGAGAGGTTATATGCCTTGCATTAAAGGCAGTTAAATATTAAATTACTGCCCTGCAGTAAGAGTTCACTGTTATCTGGTGTTGCACTTGCATTCATTTTCTTGATTATCTACATTTATAACAGAATATTGAAAAATGGTTACCACAAGCTAGGTTAAGAAGCTTTATATTAGCATATTATAAATGAATATAACATTTTCCAACAGTTATTCCAAACATAATCTCAGCTTCCTGAAATCGGACCAAGTCATGTGATCCCTTAAAATGACTGACAGAAGTAAAACTTTTAATTTAAATTATATAATAATAAGCAATAAATTAGTAAAGTGGCTAAATTTAATCCTCATAAATGAATTATTGCTCAAAGCTGGGAGATATTTTAATAATTAATAACATTTGTACAAAGTATCCAGATACTTTCATTAGATAATAGACATAATACTTTAATGCTATACATTAATTGGTAGCCTTTTATAATATATAATTATATGTAGTTTTACATCATTAGCACATTTTTATTATTAAATAAGTACAAAATATTACAAAGACTTCAAATATATGACAAATGCTTACTGTTCATGGTATTCCTTGTCAGTGTTTTTAAAAAAGGTCTGAACACTAACAGCGTTTGACCCTGGTAGGCTGTCTGCTGCTTTTGAATAAAAATGTTGGGTGTTTTTTATAAAAAACTTTGTAAGAAGAGTTTTTGGTTATGAGTAAAATAATAAATTAGCTTTTCTCCTTCCAGGTAAATTTTTTTCTTAGTCCTAGATGCCATTGGCATTATATAATAAAATATTGCCAAAATAAACAAAAGGTTAATAAAAAGATAAAACCACAGAAAGTGTTATTAGGTTAGTGAAAACTAAGTTAAAATTTAGTTAAAAGTTTTGGCTTAAAAACCAATCGTAAACTCATTTGGTAGCGCTGAAGTAATTAATAACAAATAAAATTTTACTTTACAGCACATGGCATCAGTTCGATCAAAACGAAGAAAGTTACTGCAAATGGTGGATGAAATAATTAATGAAACACCCTCATCAGATGAAGCTGCAAGTGACTTGGAAGAAGAAGTTATTAGTAATATTCAACCTGTTCAATCCAATGATGACATTTTGGGATATTCTAGTGAGGGTTCTGTGTTGGAAGAAGAAGTTATTAATAATATTCAACCTGTTCAATCCAATGATGACATTTTGGGATATTCTAGTGAGGGTTCTGTGTTGGACTCTTCTGCAGAGAGTGTATCTAGTTCTTCTGATGAGGATATTGACAGCGATATATATGACTCTTTGGCGGATGACTTGAGTAGCCTTTTTAAATCATACAATGCATCTGATGTACCACATTCCTTTTTAAAGTCTTTATTATCTGTTTTGAAGAAATACCACCCAGATTTACCATCTGATCCACGGACTCTGTTACAGACTAACCAGCAGAAAGTGGTATTGAAAGATGTGCACCCAGGAAAGTATTTTCATTTTGGCTTGAAATCAGCACTTTTGACATTTTTGACTGACATGAATGTCAAAGACAAGTACCATTTTAAACTGCAGGTTTTTGTTGATGGACTTTCAGCATTTAAAAGTACTGTTTCAGGATTTTGGCCCATTTTGGTTTCAATAAATGGGTTTGTCTTTGTTGTGGGTGTATATTATGGTCAAAATAAACCTGCTGCTGCTGATGTGTACCTAGAAGATCTGATTTATGAGTTAAACAATTTGTGTACTGAAGGACTGAGTGTAAATAATGTGTTATACAATTTTGAATTGGATTGTGTATGTTGTGATACACCTGCCAGAGCATTTGTGAAGTGTATTAAAGGGCATGCTGGTTATTATGCCTGTGATCGATGCCATCAAAAAGGCCAACATGAGAATAATCGTATGCTTTTTCTTGAGAGAAATGCTGAACCACGTACCAATGAATCATTTCGAGAGAAACAACAACCAGAGCATCATCATAGAGAGTCACCTTTTGAACAGCTACCATTTTTGGACATGGTTAAACAATTTCCAGGTGACTACATGCATTCCATTTGCAAGGGAGTGATTCCATCTCTTCTGGAAATTTTGCGATCCGGTCCAATTGCATACAAATTATCATCAGGGCTTCTGCAGGAAATGACACAGTATATTTATTCCCTTCGACCACATATACCATCTGATTTTCAACGACGTCCAAGAGGTCTGAACCATCTGTCACTGTGGAAGGCTACTGAATCCAGACTTTTCGCTTTGTACTTGGCTCCTGTTGTGTTGTATGGTGGTGGTGTACATGAACAAATTTATGAGAACTTCATGTGTTTCTCCATTTTCTTTCGCATTCTGTGTCATCCAGTGTGGTGTCAGAGTTCAAATGAATATGCAAAAACATTATGCGAAACTTTTTTGGACCAAGTTACTTTTATTCATGGCACTAAATTTGTAACATATAATGCCCATTCTCTCCTCCATTTAGTTGATGATGTCAAAGAGTTTGGTTGTTTGGACAATTTTAGCTGCTTTGCATTTGAAAGCTTTCTTCATTTCTTAAAAAAAACAGTGCATTCTCCAAACCTTCCACTTCAGCAAATGGTAAAGCGAGTGTTGGAGAGAGGGCCATTTCTATCCTCTGGCAACAAGGAAGTGAGTAAGACTACAATACTGTGTGCCAAAATGATTCCCAACAATCCTCCCCAGTTACAATCTTCAATACTGGTTGAGTTCTATAAGAAATTGAAAATGCCATCCACTGTGTTAAAGGGAAATTCACCCGATGGATATGTTTTGTTGGCTGATAATCAGGTTGTTCATATACGGTATTTTGCCAAGACTTGCAATGGCATTCAATGTATTGGAACAGCTCACAATGTGTCACAATTTTTGGAATTTCCACTTTTGTCACGTTGGGATGTGTCACATTTGGGACCTTGTTCTAAAAAAAAGTTTATTTTCTCCTTAAGTGATATTGTTTCTAAATGTATATGTCTCCCCAACAAGAAGGGTAAATTAGTGGTTCTACCTATTGTCCACACCTATAATCTTTTTTAATCATGTGATTTTGTATTGTAAGACATGACTTTCCAATGATAGTACAACATTTTAGTTATATCAATTTTCCAATAGTTTGAACTAAAGCAGATGACACGTTATCTAGAATATGTTTACATTGTACGTTGATTTAAAGGGGTGAGTGTTAATCAATTAATTACATTTATTTTGGTATACTAAATATTATCAGCTAGATTTGATAAGAAACTATCATACTTTATGAACAACAGAATTGCATTTGGACCTGTTAAACAGTCTAACACTTGACTGGTATTATTTAAGCAGAACCGATTATGTATATATGTGTAATGCATTGTAATCCATAACAAATTTGGTACTAGCCAAAATTCTAAAAAATAGCTGTATACACAAGTATAATTTATTCTGTTAACAAAATACAGCATTTTGCACATATTTGTAGTAATAGTTTATATATACTATGTATTACTATTTTCATTTGTCAAAAATGCACTTTCTATGGTTAGAAATATAAAAGAAGGTGAACATGAGACTTTGTGACCATTTTTACAGAGCCATGGTTATATAATGTTTGGTCATAGTTAGGTCCTATATCTTTTCAGAATTTAATAGTCAATCATAATAACCTGTAATTTGTAAATTAAAACAGTGTAGTAATAATATAAATATATGTTTGAATGCAATCTGTCTTTTTTAATGTTATTTCAATTTGTGCTCATGTTAACCAAGCTTTCATTAATCTAACTAGTTCCAAATTATGATAATTACACCTCCTTTTTAAAATGTTGGATCAATGTTCCTTTATTTGTATTAACAATTAAACCAAATCCTTATGCTTATTTGTATTTTACTTTGTTTTCAGATGGAGTTTGGTGATGCCACTTTTGCTGTGGTTTACTTTGTGTCAGACAAAAAGGTCGCAATTTTAAATGTAAAACAGCTAAAGAAGTGGAGTGAAAAGGAGTTTGATTTACTGAAGGAGAGGCAAATGGTCTATTCAGAGTGCGGATATGATGGCAAAGATGAAATGGTAAATATTTTGTGTCCGTGTCACTTTAAATAATGCCTTAACAATTTGTCCTGAAGGAAAAATGATTTATATGAATTTCAGGTTAGAGTTTTGCAAGTTTCAAAAGAGTACGAAAACTTAGAAGAAACTTCCCGATTCATAACGCAAATGAAAAGAAAGAAAGTGTGCGTGGAGGAGATTTTAACACATTTTCACCCCCTCAGAGATTACCAGAGACAACGCCTGCCTCCAGTCAATGTAATATTATTGCCTTTTGCCATCTTTTTACCATTTTCTTTAATTGCAGAACTAAGATTTGTTACATATATTTGTTTTCTTTATAAACGTTTCTTTGCAGCATTTAGTAATAAAATCAGATGGGTTTAAGCCTTGAAACTGCGGTATTGTAAAAATACAAAATTTTGCCAAGCAGCGATAAATTGTATTTTTACAATAAAGCTATTTAAACGCTTAAACTACTCTTATTTCAAGATTTGTGATTTTGTCTTTATATTATTTAACCGTTTTGTATTTTAAATACTGTACCTATTTCAGATATACCATTTGCCTTTTACATTGAATTGTTTATAACTAATTTGTAGATTTTAATTTTATCCAAAGCTTCATTTTTATTTTTGTAGAATATTTTTACGGAAACAGAAGATTCGGATGCTTTCCAGGATGACACCCAAGCTTCTACCCCTGTCATTAAGAAGACAAATGCGCAAAAGAGTTTCCCGAAAACACTGCCCCCACCGATACAACCTAAAATCTCCCCTTTGCATAGATCGCCACTGCGACCTTTGAATATTTATACAACTTTTGAAATGCAGTCCCCTCATCAACAAAATGCACTCAATCGTCCCCCCTCGACTTACATCACGTCTCAACAAAGTGCCCCTTTTGATGCCCCCTCGACTTCTTATTCCGCAACTCACCAAAATGCACCACCCTGTTCCCCATTTATTTCTCAACAAAATTCTCAATTCTCCCAAATTAAAGGTAAGCCTTTTGTTCTATTTTAGTACCTAAATAAAGTGATAGATTAGTTGTTTTGATGCACCACCATGATTTAAAGGACTATATCTGGAAACTATCTATGGCAAATTATATATTATCATCTGGAAAAATATCTCGGATTGTTACTCCATTAAAAAATTTGGCTACATGAAGTTCTATTTTATAATTATTATTAGCCAAAAATGGCAAATAGAGTGTTAGCTCACACCATAAAATAACTGAAATAAGCGTAAAATGTGTTAGCTCTTTAAAAAATAATATCTCACTTGAGCTAACTAGTTTTTTTACTATTGTAAAATGTTTAAAGAAACATTTCAACATGGAAAAACTAATTTATTTCTAGCTCCGTTTTTACTGTTTAAAATGTTAAAAGAAATTTTTTAACGTGGAAGAACTAATTATGTAATAAAATTAAAAAACCTAGTTAGCTCTAGTGATACATTATTTTTTTAAAGAGTTAACACATTTTGCGCTTATTTCAGTTATTTTTATGGTGTGAGCTAACACACTTTTGCCATTTTTTGGCTAATAATAATATCAGTTTTTGTTTGAATATTTGATTATGTTATCATGCTATTTAATTTTACAGGAAGTAAGTTTTCTGAGAACAATAAGCTTGAACTAATTAGCCATAGTAATAGAGTCAACTATTGTGATTATTCATGCTACCTTGCATTCATCATTATTCCGTCGACGGCGCCTAACCACAACAATATCAAGAGTACGAATATAGTTGTAATTTATGTGAAAGCCATGTACATATCAACTGAAACATATTAGCGGAATATTGGTCAACGCCGAATAACCGATTACGCAAAGCTCCCCCCCCCATCGATTGCAGAATGTACAATGTATTAGATAGGAAAATGCGTTATTTTACTTATATCTCAAATTGTATTATAGCTGAGTATGAAATTTTACATTTTTCTCATCTCTTGAATATTTCTATTATATGTTGAAAGTTTCATCAAAATCGGTTAAAGTTTAAGCCGTGTTACTGGGTGTGAACAATAATAAGAATTGTGAAAAAATAGTTTTTTGAACCTTGTGATATCGGAATCTAGTTATAGTATAATAGTTATAAGTATGAAATATTGTACATTGGTTAATTTTCGGTGGCGCTACACGCTTAAAAGTTAAATTATTTCAAAATATGAAATAGTTTTTAAATGGTAGCTGTTAGAACAATGCCCTCTCTTGTGGGATTGTAATATACTTTCTGTACGTAGGATTAGCTCGTATGATCTAACAACCTACTACCGTATGTCTAGATATTGGTGTGCTAATTAGTTTCAGTTGAATTATATTGAATATGTTTTAATTGTTTTTAGCACTGTATTAAATAGTATTAATTTATGTTAGTGGCAATTTTAAATTGATAATGTTATTATTGGAAAATCATTTTTAAAAATATGTGTCCATTGTTTTATTAGTCCAAATGGGGTTTCCTGTTTATTTACCAGTATTATGGATGATTCAGTGTTATATTGTCCGTTTCCTCTCCCCTGTCTATTAGGGTGGTTTTCCGAAGTTTTCGCGATGTTGGGCCGTATTGAGGAGAGATTAGAATCTTACGCGAAGTGTCCTCAAGTTCCACATGGGGACATTGTTGAGTTCAGTGACTTTAAGAAGGGTACCCCGCGTGAAATCGAAGAGTTTTTCGAGGAAATGTTAAACGATGTAAACAAGCGGAAGCAGTTGGTGAGTTTTTGCATTTTTATTGTGTAATTAAAAGCGAATTCTGTTGAATCAATAGTTAATTAGTTCAATGTTACAGTTATTTTTATATTCTCTTTTACATTTGGATTACCTCGAATATTTAGTTTGTCCTAGGAGGCCCAAGAGTTAAATGTTTTTCATTCCATTTATATTGCATGTAGATTCATCTTTTGGCTTGCCGATGCTCAAAGAATATGCGTGAAAGCGTCAAGGAAATGATGGGAGTTCTCGGAACGCCATCGGTGTGGTCTCACTTCTGCAAGACTGGGTGCAGCGCAAAAAAGGAAAAAATCCCTGGCAACCTTCCTTCCATTTTTGCAGGTGCGTTTATTGCTGTTTATTCATGCAGGATGTCTATCATATGAACACTATATAAATTAGCCACTACATCTAAAAGTCTTCAATTTTATCCCCGACTCATTAATTGTTTTTGGCTCCTATTGATTACGTATGTTTGTGTTTGTAACATCACTTGGGGCGTCACTATACAGGCTGATTCCTCTGTATTCGATGAACATGTCATTCATTCTCTTACAGCTGCTTTGAAACACTTCGGTCACAATATGGAAAAGAAAAAGAATCTGGATAAGCTGGATATGCAATTGGGGGAGGTGCTCAAACGTATGCCACAACGGGTGCAGCGACAAAATGATGGTGTCGCGAAGTTGCTTGAAGGGGGTTCGACTAAACGACGCGGCGCTGGGGCAAAGAAGCGTGTGGCAGAGCATTCTCCATCATCAGTGGAGGAGAGTGTGCCACGATCGGGTCGAGAAAACTCCAAGAAACGACCCAGACTGGGAGATTGCAATGAGTCGTCCGATTCAGATATGTAATTTACTTTTTTCACTAACTAATAAACTTTCACCTGGATAAAATTCATTTGTAGAATCATAAAATAGTTTTAGCAATCTGTCTTTGAGGCATTTCCCACACAAAATAAAGAATTAAATTCTTTTGTAAAAATTTAAAAACACGAACTTGTCAACTTTTCTGTTGGTTTGTAATATTTTGGTTTTGTTCATTTTCTTCTAAAAATGTATTTGTGCCATATAATTAGAACTTTAATGTATATATGCAGAATATTCTATTTTAATATTCGACTGTAAATTATTCAAAATTTGTGTTCGTAGATGTGATTGTTTTAAATTATGTTAATATATTTTTTAATACATTTCTCTAAATAAATGTGACATCTCTGAACATACTGTCACCATGAGCGGTGTTATATGCAGGGTAGATTTATTATGTTGAAACATTGTAATTGATATCTTCACGGTTAATATTGTTGGACCAATCTGTAATTCATTTATGACCTGCTTCTAATAATAAATAAAGTACGTACATTTTTAAATACGTCTTACTTTATTTTTGGTGTAATATAATAATTTTTAAATTGGGATATATTAAATAACATATAGATATCGCGTGGTTTCTAACAATTTGAAACAATTATCTAATATATAATAATAAAAATGATCATGCGACCATTTTGCGACTAGTCTCAAGAGCTACACATTAACGGTCAAATGCGACGTCTCTGTGTAATACTATCTGCGACCAAATTGCGACGTCGCATAGTCGTCTCAGAGTCGACTCTTGTTATAGGGGCAGGGCTATACTTGCCTCTGGGATGTGAGAATAAGGCATACCACAACAAAGTGGAAAGACAAAAAGCACTTCAAAATTTAGCAAGCATATTAATAAAATACAAATGGTATGCTTTTAGTTTAATATTTGTTTAATTTGGTTTTCTATGATATAACATTTCTGCTAGGGTGACAGTAAATGACAATTTATATAGTCATATATATATACAGCTCCCCTATCCATAGCGGGGGGGAAGAGGGGGGGGGGAGGGGCTGATTCAGGTCCCCCCTCTTCTATTTTCGCTGGCATTTTTTATTGAACAATTTAAGTACAGTAAACTCTTGTGACTTTTCCTAAAATGAAGTTTTACTACTTTTAGCATAAAAAATACATACATATACCCATGTGGACGATCATGAGAGCGGTTCCATAAACATAATCACACTATCTTTCTCTCAACTCTGCGAAATCAATGTCCTTTCCTTTTAGTACTAAATTTAAATCGTTTAACTACTCTGAAGGGTGTCTATTAGTGAATTATATTTCATTGCTAATACACAATGAATCACCAACACACACTATAATATTTAGACACTTAGTACTTCATTATATAGTAAATTATTTCGAATAATATTGAAAAATTGAAAAAAATAATTTTCCTTTTTTTGTAAACTTTTAAATTTAAAATAGCTGTAACTTTTTTATTTTTTTATAAATTTTTTGTTTGTGAAAAGTCATCTGTATATCATATTGATTTAACTAGATACTAATTTTCATCACTATAGTAGGGTGCTAAAGTAGATTTCAATAGGGGGAGCTGATTGAGCCCCCCCCGGTATCTGGCTGCGTTAAATAGCCCGGTATGGATAGGGTAATATATTTAACGTAAATTGTAAGTTACCTTATTTGAATTGAGTTAAAAATTATACCTACGTTACTAGAATGTATTAAGACTATACTATATTTGAATCGATATAAAATGTGGCTTAAAATATTTCAAATAACAAATTTGTGACTTTCTATACTTAAAATAGCATAATATGTGACTTTCTATACTCGAAATAACATAAAATGTAGCATATAGTAATTAAAATAACATAATATGCTACTTACTATTCTTAAAATAACATAAAATTGACTTATTATTCATGAAATAACATAATATGTTTCTTACTATACTTAAAATAACATGAAATGTAACTTATTATACTTGAAATAACTTAAAATGTGACTTACTAAACTTAACATAACTTAAAATGTGACTTAAAACGTCTGGGAAAGACTTAATAAGTCACATATTATGCGACATTTTATGTATTATAAATTCCGATTGACTGGGTAGTAATAGTCACAGTAGACAAGATATCCTATTCAACGACCTACAAAATATTCTTGCAAGGACTACTAAACACCGTGTTTAGTAGTCCTTGTATTCTTGAAAAAAATAATTCAACACAGTTTGGGCTCTCATTCAAGAAATGAATGTTACAATCAAATACAGAAATGAATATAGCGACGAATTCAGCACCAAAACAGGAGAACCTAGCTGTCTAGGGAGACCGTCACAGTCCAGATCTGTTTACCCTCTACCATGCCAAAGCACTTCAACAAATAAAAGAAAACAAGATTAAAACATCAGTCCCACTCTGCCTACAAAACCATATTTACCACCAAATCAAAACTGCAACTATAAATCATGATCAGGACTATTCCACAAACAACACATTCAAAATCGACATACAATATATATGCTGATGACATAACCTGGATATAGGCAACAACAAAAAAGAAATCAGCACAAGAAACAGATAATTCCTACTATATCCTAGAAAAAAGAAACATCATCAACAAAGACAAAAAAGAAAAGTTCACCATCAATGGAGAAGATAAAAATGAAAAAAATGCAAATATGGTTCTTATATAACCCAGATACAGAAACCGACATCAACGGAAGGAAAATCATCACTAACATATTATAGCCATGGCCAAAAACCAAAAGATCTTCAAAATAAGAAAATTAGATTCAAAACTAAAATGAGAGCTTTTAAAAGCATCATTGAATCCATTTTCCTCTACAACTCAGAAATATAGATCCTTATCAAATCACAAGAAAACGAATTTGACTCGCTTTCCATAATGCAGACTTCTTTGCAGGGTTCTCAACATCCAATGATCCAAAACTATCTCAAATGATGACCTTAAAAAATTACAAAACTCACTGACTGGTCCACCAAAATAAAACATAGAAGAATCGTCTGGGCGGGACACCTGGCACGCCTCCCAGAAGATGCTCCAATCAAACAAGCCATCAACATTCATAATAACTCTTCTACAAGCGCCAAGAGGAAATCCTAAACAAGTTCTGGATCAAAAACTGCCACCAAGATTTCATCAACACAAACTTCAACATCTCTGACAAGTCCACCTGGATTAATGCCAGGCTTAAGAAAAACTGGAGAGTAATATAATGAGTCGCGCCAGGATATTTCAGCGAAAAAACAAAAAACAACAAGCAATATCAATTTATGTTCTGTAAATTGGAAGGAACAACCGGAAACTGTGCGCATGATTTACGTGAAAGAGCCTTTAGTTATATCATTTTGTTTTGTGCTATAATAACTTTATCTGTTACGACCGCAGTAAGATGTGTTTAGTCAATTACAGATTTGATTGTTGTATAAAGGTTGAATGTTTGAGATTGTAAAGCAGATTGTAATGTTAATTGTATCTGACACAATTACGTCTGATTCAGACGTACATTCTCTTTATCTATCTGCTCTCTTCAGACTACACTAGAAGATTAAAAGTTAAAGAACCGTATGTAGAACATTAAAAAAATATACAAGAATAAGTGAATATGTTGACATATATATTTGCAATTATATGTATGTCGACAAGAGATTCGTTTTTAATACATATGAGAAGTATTGTCTGTTGTATAATGTTTACATATACCTACAGCTTACTTATACCGTAACTGAGTAGTGTTCTTTTATATTAGAATACCGGATATAGTGTTCTTTAGTTTTATAATACCTGTTGTATACGGACAAATGGACACAAATGAATGTACTAAAAACATAAACTGCAATAATTGTTCTTCCTGCATGATAAATAATACACCCTGCGAGACAGCCTTGGCAGCTAGTGGCAGCCATGACCTGAAATCTGGCCGATTTTGGCGGAGATGATAGCGAATAATCAAAATGGTCGTAGTTTCCTTAATCAATCCGCGCTATGAGTGAGATATGTTTTGCTGTGGTTGAGACTTTTGCTTGATCGAATCCGAGAGATGATCGAAGGTATAGCGATGGTCCAAATTCGCTTATTGGGCGAATTGGCCGTGACCATGCAGTCAGCCGTACTAACAAAATCTGGTTCTGTGATAGAGCAAAAAAATCATGGACATGGCTGCCTCTTTGGAAATCATCCGTGGAATTTTGTGCACTGCTTTCTTCATGGTTGCCCGGCAGAGAGTAGAAAAATGGCCACGGATGGAGCATTTGCTACACGTCTTCCTGTAAGCGTTACAGAGTTGACGCCTTTGGCCAATATTTCGCCATAACAAATACATTGTTTGTCAGTGATGGTCCCAGTTTTTTTTGTTCTTTTTGCTTTTGTAATGGCTCGTAGCATGAGCGCCCTCATCTTCAAGCAAAGCAGTTTAAGAGCGTTTTCCTGCTTCTTTGATCTCCATGAAGGTGTACTTCCTCATGAAAATAACTTCCTTCAGGTTGTGGTCTAATTGATTTTTTTCGCCAAGAATGTATTGTTGTATCTCTTGATCGGTGAGTCCTCTGCATAATACATAGCGAATTATGTCCTTGGTGTAGTTGACATCTGTTGGGGATTTACACGAACAAGCACAGGAAACTTTGCAAATCTTGGCTTTACCATGGGCTGCATATAAGTCCGAATAGGCTCTTCGTGGTCCTGTCTCGTATAGTCGAGATTGACGAACGAAACTAGTATTTTCCACATGGACAGTATAAGTGAACGAGTGGCTTGCAGTATAGCCGCCTTATCTTTGTTCTCAATGCATGGGTTGCTGCGGTTGAGGTTACGTTGCAGATTTTGAGCTCAACATTCCAGAGTTGAGACCGAATATAGTTGCCTGTGATGTGCATTCCTGCCTTAATGTAACCATTCCACCGCTTGTTGAAGTACTGACAGTCTTCGCTTGTACCTCCCGCTTGGATACGGGCCCGGCTAACCAATTGTCCGCTTTGGCTGGTACAATGGATGTGTGGGTCATGGCATGGACAGTGAGCTAGACAGTAACAATTCGGCATTGTCGGTACTGGCGGTGACGTATATATAGGCACATCCAGGAAATTGGGACAGGCCGCAGCAGTCATCGTCAGATATGTTGTTTGTTCATAAAAAAGAATGCATCAGTTGTAATAAGTCTATTAAATAAAAACAATGAACTAGCAACAATCTACAAGGAAAAAGGAAACACATAAGAATGGTATACATACATAATGTTATAATGTAGAACCCAAAAGTAAGGCGATGAAAGTAATTAAAGAGGACATATAATTCTGTCTATTGATGAGGTTATCAAAAAATTTGCTAACAAGTGTAACCGAATTTAAAAATTAGATTACTTAAACCTATGACGGAAAAAAGTATTTCAATATGAAACGTAATATCAAACAAATTTCATAGTTCTAATGACATTTTTCTTATACTTTATAAAATATGTTTTGCACATTGTTTGTGTTAAATAAATAATTACTGCATTGCAGCTTCATCTTTGTTTATATATTGCTGACATTTGGGTATTAAATTAAATGCATTAATTTCATGAATCTATTATTCAGAAATTTGCAGAAATTAGCCTTTCTTAAAAATCTTGTATCCGCGACTTCATCTTGCTTTTATAGCCATCTGTCTCTGAGCAGACTTCCCATCTTTCAAGTCTTCTGCCAGCATTTTATTTGAGTATTTAACAACCTATCAATAGGTTTGAATTCAGGTTTTAATTGTAATTAATTTAAATACCTGTCAGTGGCATAGAGTAAGTTGGTGGCCTATAGTCAGTTTTTTCCAATACATCATTAAAGTAGAATAAACAAAATTATTAGCGTCTATGTAGGCGGGAAATATGAATTTATTATAATTTTTCACAATAATTCACATCGTTTTCTCAATCGTCTTAATATGGTAATATTAAAATAATAACAACAATATTTATACATATATTTCGAAGTCAATTGAAGTCATTTTATATTTCGAAAGATTTTTATTATGTTTAACATATTATTATTGCATATACTAGTTTTAATATGTAAAATTTATATTGACATTGTCAATTATTATATATTTGTTACAAAACAATGTGTGTTACAGTGCAGAATAAATTTTTTCTCTTACATTTTTTTATTGTAATTACAGTGGGAAATCAGCACTCATTTACTTTAAAAGTGCAGTGGGATTGTTAGCAATTCAGAGACTTGATTATTAACAAATTAATTATTTTATTAATATTATTAATAATTATCATATTATAGGAATATAATAATAATAAATATACTAGAAACATTGGTACTAATTCTATTTAGTGCCATGGGATGAATAAAGCTATTAGACTAAGATATTGGGATTAAAATTTAAAAATTAAACATATCAAAATTAATACACCAATGGCAAAAATATTAATACTTAGACTTACAGTTTAGACTTAGTTAGTTAGTTAACTATAATAATTGCAATTATTAATAATTAATAATTAATATAATGTTACTACTAATACTAATAGTATATCTTTTATTAATTTATACAAATTTTTATATTAATTTGTCATTTAATTTAATTTATTTAATAAAAGTGTGGTTCTACCTTTGCAAACTGAATTATAAAAGAAACAAAGCTTGTATATTGTGTATCTATAAAAACTTTATTATTTACAATAGCAATATAGGCTTTCTTTTTCTTTTATAATAATTATATAGAAATAATTAGACATCTAAATTTAAAACATTGTCAGCTTTAATATTTAGCCATTAGATGGAGCTAATGTAAATGAGTGAAGTAAAATTATATTCATTAATAATAATTATTAAAAGAAATAAGAATAGCACTAGTTGTAGGTTAAAAGTATATTTTCACAAATTTTTAAATCTCTGGTTGCTAGTCATATGACTTACATATAAGCTAGAACAAAAAATAAGCTTGCTATATACACAGAGAAATAGTATGTCAAGTTGCATGACCAATAATTGACTAGACAAGAAAGAGAAAAATTAATCAATATAACTGGAGATATAAACTTTTAACCTATAGCTAGTGCTATTCTCCTTTCTTTTAATACTAATGCTATATTTGGAGAAAAACAATATATCTAGTAATAAATATTATAGTAATACACTTTTATTATTTATATATTTAATTTTTAAAGTATAATTCCTATCCCATATTGTATTAGCCTTAATCATCCTATAGAAGCAAATGGAATCAGTGTTTGAAAATTTTTCATTTATTATCATAAAATCATTTAATATTTTTATAGATATAATATAATAGCTTCAATAAGAATGCTTTTAATATACCAATTTCACTAATTTATTTATAATTATATCAAATACATAATTTGACTATATAGACACACATTTACTTTAGGACAATTCCACTTTTATTAATATAAAAGACTCCTAAAAATGAAATGGTTTTTATAAAGTGATATAATCAAGTCCAAGGACATCATCACTTTTATATTGTCTAGAATATACAATATTAAAAATTTTAAGTTAAAACAAATATATTATGTAATTATATATATATATATATATAAATACACCACTATATTTATAAAAAACTTTATATAACAATTTTAAAAATTATAAATAATCTAATTTAGTTTAATTTAATTTAATTTTTTAAATATTATTGTTTATTATAAATCATATTTTAATATTAGTTTCATTTCAATAATATTTCATATCAGCAATATCAAAATTTAAACTTTATAATAATATTTTTCTATTATTCTTTGCTTTCATACTAGTAGAATGGTGATAAATGAAATATATACCC
>JAYRBW010093970.1:0-20792 GCA_036023295.1 Invenusta paracnida
TGTTAATAAATTAATGTATACATATATATTGTTAAATATGGACAAAACGGCGATTTTTTTGGGGTACCCCTATACATAAGCGATCAAGTGCTTCAATCTCACACTCGCCTAGGTGGTCGAGTGGTAGAGCTGTCAGCTACCATGCCGTTGATCCAGGTTCAAACCTGCCTGTAGCTGATGATATCCAACCAGGTCGAAACCGGTTCTGCTTTTAAGACATTTATATTTTATACCTAAAAGCAGTAGCTAGGGGCCTAAATTTTGCATAGAAACCACTGTTTATACCAATAACACCCTCTACACTTTAAGCGATTTTTATGAAGTTTGAACATATATTTGAAATGTCCCGGAGATGAAAATACGATATTTTTACATAGCATTTCACTTAACCGTTGCTAGGCGCCTAGATTTTGCATAGCAACCACTGTTTCCTATCTATTTTCTGTCAAGTCCCAAAAATTACAAGGTAAAATTACAAACTTAGCACTGTGGTACCACAGCGCCAACACAAGTATATAAACAACCAGCCAAAGAATTATAATGTTACGTCATATACTGTAGGTACGTACTCGAATAATACAAGAATCTATAATAATATGTCACATACTGTAAGTACATACTAATTACAAATATTGATCAAGCCTATATACAATGTGACTGTACAGACACACTACAAACACGTTATAAATAGATCAATTTAGCGTAAAATAGACAGCTAGGTACCTATGCGTTTTGCAAGAACTAAAATTATATTGTTAGAATTGCCGTGAAAAACTAAATAAAAATAATGTATCCAGTAAAAAAATTGTGAAATATTATTAATACAAGCCAAAAATGGCAAAAAAATGTGTTAGCTCAACCCATAAAAGAAATGAAATATCCGTTAAATGTGGTAGCTCTTTAGTTAATAATATTGGACTTGATCTAACTACGTTTTTTATTATTAAGAAAATTATTAAGTATATTCCTGCCATTATAATACGTTTATGACTTAATTAATAGAAATATCAAAAATTAAATTGATGAATACATAAAATGAACAGAAAACACATTAAATAGAACGAAGCTATACAATTATCAATATCATAGACAAAATGCTTTTTAGTATAATAGTTTTTTTAAGTAGTTATCTCAAGTCCAATATTATTAACTAAAGAGCAAGCACATTTAACGGATATTTCATTCCTTTTATGAGTTAAGATTACACAGTTTTTGTGACATTTTTGGCTTATATTAATATATATACAATATAAAGGTATAGCTTAATTATGTCATACAGTTTCATAATAAAAAATATTGACATTTTAAAACACATATACGACTTCTATATACCTCTATACCTTTTTAAAAGGAAAACAATAGTACAAACAGCCTAATAAAATATATATTTTAATACGCTTTCCTCTAAAAAAGCACCTTGGACACTGATTTTTTTAAACAGTCTCGAAAAACCATTAAGGTGGTAAATATCTGAAAATGGTTTAACATTTTTTGCAGATAATTAATGATGACTCAAAAGTAGCTTCCACAGAACATACCACAATTCCTTGTAGTCGGTAGTAGTGGAAAATAACCGGTGGTACAGCTTATCCAGATCCTTATTTACATTTAAAGCCAGATACTGGTTTAGGATGATGTCACCCTCCTCCAGAGACAACACTCTATCACTAATGAGAAGGTGTTTAATATATGACGAAACTTTCTCTCCAGTAAGAGAAATTAAAAGTAAATCTTGGACGCGAAATTCAATTCCTAAATCCGTATTTTTACCAGAATACCAGAATGGTGGCAACCCTACGATGTTAATCAATGCCACTTTGACGAATTTTAATACTATTTTCAACTAAGAATATGTATTAGTATATTATTATATTTATTCAGAATTATAAAAAGTGATGAAAATGAAATAATAATAAGCTCATTGAGAAGTCAACTTCATAGGTCTTACATTTTGTTGTTGAAACAGAGCATTTATCTCTTTTGGCCATATTTGTTGAAATGACAGTTCTCCCGTTGTGATTGAAAGACCGTTTCATGAAGAGACCTGCAGCTGTTGAGCACTGCAAATTGTAAAACCTTGCAAAAAGGAAAACATTTCTGAGTTGGATAAACTGCCGGTTCATTACCAGGAAGGCGACATCTGAAAATAAAAAAATAAGAGTACTGGATATTGTACATAGTCTGAATTCCAAAATTGAAGGGCGTTAAATGTACAGAATAAAATCAATATAAAACACAACAATACACACATAATATTTACTCTAAATATATACAGAATTATGTTTCAATAAATGTAATTTTTATTTATTTACGAAATTTGAAGAAAAACTGATTGGTAAAAAAGAGTTCTGTTTACTTTATTGACTAATAAATAAAAAAAGTTATGTTACCATTTGCACATGTTTTAATTTTTCTACAAGATTGGGCATGAACCTAAACTGATGTGCAGAAATGAATATTTTGTGATATTTAAAAATATGTATGTATTTTTAAATGGAGTAGACATGATGTTTTCTACTACAACATTATAAAGATAAGTATTCTTAATGTTGTTATTATAATATTAGAGTTGCTTATGCATTATATACATACATAATAAAATGGTATGTTTGTTTATACTTTCATTACCTGCTTCCTGATTATATGTTTCTTTGAATTAAGGTGTTCCATATATATCACGTTTAGTTTGTGAAAGATAACAATTTTATTTATAGCATATATAATTCTATTTTATAGTATTTTTTAATTAGTATAAAAAAAGTTCGTGTTTACCTTCTGGCAAAATATTTATTAAATTGATGATTAGTAATGAAAGATTTCATTATTAAATAAATAATACAGTTACTATAAAAATGTTATTGAAAAGCCTTAATAATGAAAACAAAGCAATGAATATTTTTAAAGTTAAATGTTCAACACTTTCAAATAAGGCAATGTTACAATAGGATTATGTTTAGAATCCATGAAACAAAATACTTTTAAAAACATTTATGACAGCCCTACTGATAATCTTTTCTTTTAGAGATAATATTTTGAGTTTTGCATCCCCTTGCCAGAAGAAATAGTTGGTGTTGATATCAATTAAATTAGGACTTCATTTTTCTTTTACATTTTTAAGTAAAGCCTTCCTTATATTCGGTCCGTAAGTTGTAAAAGTATATTTTTATATATAGGTATTGATATATTAATTATTCTTGTATTTTTTAAAGAAACATATTAGTTTAATTTTTTATGGTAGTAAGATGCGAAACTACAGTAGATTGATGTTAGTCAGATAAATATGTAGTATACTAAAATTTAGTACAGTAAAAGAAATATTTTACTTTTGTTTAAAAATGATTTATGTCAGTAAAATTAATTTTAATATTTTAAGAAAAAATATTGAGTATATCTCTTTCATTTTTAATATGATTTTATGCTTTTGTAGATTTCTTTTAGTTTTATAATTTAATATAATATTAACAATGTTATTCTGGAAACGAAACTGTTCTAATAATTATTCTGCAATTATACACAGTATAATAGAAGATTCAAGCACTATAGTGACTTCTTAGCTGGTTTCAAACCAATTATGTATCACAATGTAATGGAAAAAAAAGATTTTTGTTATCAATCATTTCAATAACCTCATTACATAACTATTGTTTTTGATATTTATGGTTCACACCTATCTTAAAAAGTCTTAAAAAACAGTTCTGTAGAGACATTCTCCCACATACTTAGTTTTTTAGTTCCATAATGTGGTTTGCTTTGCTGTATATATGTTTTTAAAATGTCATTTGAATTGTGGGTAATAATTCAATATGTATTATTTACAAGAAGACATAAATACATATTTACACAACAGCATGGCTATATATACTGCATCAATTTATATTGCGTAGCTATAAAGTTCATAGCAATGGAATTTGAATAATATTTACACTAGGTAGTTTTTTTGTAATGGAATAATATGATTAATTAATGTTTTTAATACGAGATGACAAAAATTTAATGACTTCTTCACTTTTTATACTAACCGATATTGTTTCTTCTTTCAGGCGATTCTTACAACCTTATATTTATATGTACTGTCTATTAAATATATATTGATACTTTTAGGTTTTGGATGAATTCGAACGTCTGCAGGATTCGTTGGGCACAGCTATGTCCGCTTGGAGCACCTCCAAGATCGGTGGGTGTTATTCCACAAAAAAACAACTCGCAACGCCCTATGCCCAATCGTCAAAGAAACGGCAATATTTATATATTTTTAGATAGTATATATTTAAATTTTATTCTTACAAATAAGTCATGACGATGTAGTTTTTTTTTAATAAAGCCAACCGATGTAAATTTTTGTAAATATATTCAAAAGTAAGAAAACTTTTTAAGGATACTTTTGTCTCCAAATTATGTTCGATTAATTTTTTAATAAGCATTTAAGGAAATGCACAATTTGGGGTCTTTTAAGACATCACATAAGTTATATTTATAAGTTTTATTATTTGTAAGCATTTATATATTTTACATATATATTTACATTTATAAGTTTATAATTAGTCATTTTCCGGAATCACTGCAATGTATATTGTTAATTAGATAGCAACATTATTGTACATACTTGACATTCGTGAGACAGTTAGGTATATACTTTATTATGGATCGATAGTAGTTTCTATTTAAATTTTAATTACACGAACAATCAGAAAAAAGTGCATAGTATGTCTGTATAACACTAATGACAGTTCTATAATACAGTTTAATAGAAGTGTAGGTATAATATTAATATAAAAAATCAAAAGCTGACTTTATCTCTATTGAATGTATATAATTTTAATGTTAAAGTATTGTAAACAAAACTTATTACAATAGCATGCCTAATCTTAAGGGTACATATCCCTTTTTAATTTTTTTAATTAAATTTATTTGTCAAACATTTTTTTTATAATTTTACTAATTATGATATGTAGATGAAGAAAATAACTTTTTGTTTTGTTTTAATTGCTTAATTAATTTGTTTTAATCAGAGACTAAGTTCAACTGAGCTACTATCAAGGTGTTTGAAGGGAGGCACTCAAAATGATAATGAGTGCTTCCATCATGTTGTGTGGAACAAATGTCAAAAGCATAAGTTTTGTGGTTTGAAGAAGGTTCAGATTGCAGCATATGAAGCAGTTGCAAGTTACAACAGTGGGGTTCTTCCATCCTATTTTGCACAAATGAAAAAGCTGAATATACCAATCACTCCTAAAGCAGTACATTATACTTCAATTTATGTGACAAGAAGAGGCTGCATGACAACAGAAAAAAGCTGGTCAACAAAAGCAAAAGGATTTTTGCAAGGAAGCAGATGATTATAGCTGAAGAGAATCAGAGATTGGCAGAAGGTCACAGTTAGGGAGCTGGATTATTTTAGTATACATACATTATTTTAGTTTACATATGATATTTCAGTATACGTACCTACATATTTCAATATACGTATCTACATATTTCAGTATACGTACCTACATATTTCAGTATACGTACCTACATATTTCAGTATACGTATCTACATATTTCAGTATATAAGTACATACATGTACATGAATCTTTTGGAGCTATTCTTCAGAACTTTTATGGAAACTTCAGTTGACTTTGAATAGCATATTTTGTGTATCAATAATCATATTATTATTATTTAATATCACTGTTTATAAAAATTTGTAAATTTGTGTGTTTTTGAACTTTTATGTGACCTACAGTGTTTACTAGCCATTTACATTCTTTTATGAAAATAGACAATAGTGAATATTCTGGAGCTATCTACTTTTACAATTTTCAAGCAAATGCTTTCAATTTTGGTACACATAATCTGCATTGGTGGGAGAATAAAAGTATGTATCAGTTTTGTGATATATTAATTAATTTTTATTCAAAATTAATTTTTTGTACCAAAATTGGTAATTTTTTGAAGCCAATGGTGTGAAAAATTTATTTTCCCACAAAATTTGTTTAATTTTGATATTTATGACTATTCCATGCATACTTTTATGGATACTCTTGCAAGTAACATAACTACAAAAAATGAAGCTATTTCAGTAAGAATTGTGCAACTAGATGCATTTTTTCTAATTTATTGATTTTACGTATATATATTTTGTTCTATTTGTAAAAAAAAATGGCGGCATAAAATTTAAAAAAAAATGATTTTCAAATTCTCCTTCATTGATTTGGACTATTAATGGAAAAAAGATGAATAATGCAGTAAAATAAAAATAAAAAGTTTTTTAGGGATATGTACCCTTAATAAAATGTTTTCTGGAAATACTATTTCTGATTCTAAATGTAATACTTCTTATTGTGTCATTCCTTTTGTGGGTTCCCCATCTATCAATTTTGTAAAACATATTAAAAATCTTCTTCCTTCCAATAGCAACCTTCAATGTGTCTTTAAAGCTTTCAAAGTAGGTCAATATTTCTCATAAAAAGATAAGACACCTTCTGATCTTAAATCCAAAGTCATTTATAAATTCTCTTGTGCGGATGACCCGCATGACCTATATAGGTCGAACTAAACGTCACTTTGGTTTATGAAAAGCTGAACATCCTAAATCTCTTAGTCCTGTCAATCTTCACATCTCTTCTTGTAACTCCTGTAAAACTCTCTTAACTTTAAAATTCTTGACTGTGCTCATGATAATTTTGAACTTTCCATCAAAGAAGCCTGTATATTAAACATTATAATCCTAATCTTAATCTTAATATTTCTTTAAATAATAATGGTGCTTCATACTTTCTTCGCGTCTTTAACTAAGTGTTTGTCTGTCTGTTTTCTCTTTTTTTCCCAAATTTTTTTATTTTCCTTTGTAATTGTAGTTGTAATTATGTTTTTCCGTTTGTTTATTGTGTCATTGTTTTAATAATGTTTATTTACATTTATTGCTCTTTTTCTAAAAATGTTTTCCTGATGATGAATCATGTGGATTCGAAACATGTCGAAATTTTTATTAAAATATTATGTACCAATATGTCTTGGCTTTTCTCTTTCTCATTAAAATTCAACATAAATTAATCTGTCGTAATTTTTGTGTACGAATGAAAATTTAAATATTATATACCCATAGCTCAAGGTTAAGATATAAAGCATATTTATAAATAATAGTAACTATTAATAGTAACGTATAGTAATCAGAACAATTAAAACAAAGAGATACTCATTATGTGTTAAATATTGAAAATTCTACAGAATATTTTATAGGACATTCTATATGGTTAGCTCACAATTAACCATTTAAACAGCCTGGTCACCCACCCGATAACAGAGATATTAAACTATTTAACATAGTTCAGTTTTAGCTAACTTGAAGTTCGTGTCTGATTTATTCACTTGTCTAACTGGTTTGAATAAATTAAATACACATTATGTAAAAAATCTATATTTAAATTTTCATTTTTATTTTCTAGTTATATGTATGTGATTTATTATATACAAAATACTGCAATTCCTAAAGGATATCACATAATATTTACCTTATTTATAACTTTTAATTTGTTTTAATAGTTAGAAAATGCCATATAGGATAATAAAGAACAATGGCCAGTACTGAAGATTTCGATATTCGTATTAAAACTTTAATCTGTGGAGAAATTAGAGAAGTATAATAGATTTTATACATAAAAATAGTTGTTATTAATTTTTGTACTTACAGACAAAGACACTTTCAACAATTTTTTCAAGCTCTTCTCCCACAAATAAGGAAATCAGTACAACTATTCAAGGTAAAGAAAGCAAACTGCACATTCTTATAGTTTTTCTTGATCTGTTTTTTACACATTTTATCGTTTATTTAAAACAATTCAAAAACTATCTCATCTCAGAAATTTACTAATGTGTATTTACAAGCTGTGCTCCAAGCCTTAAACTGATAAATTCGTATTATGAAATATCTACATGTATGCAATTATATATGGACGTATGTATACCTATCTTTTCTTACTTACAACGAATTTTTTAATTCACCGATCTACACTAAAAGCGTACGGCGCAGCGCGTCCAAAAAGTGCACAGTATTAAGTTTTTCGTGTTTTTATGCACATTATCACGCCACTTTCTATATGAATTGTTCCATAAGACTTAATACTATTTTACTTTTGACGCATTTTGTGTGATAGGCTTTTATATGTAGTTTTTTATGTTATACTTTAAGAAATTATGTGTATGATGTATAATATGTATGATTAAATCATAAGAAAATAAGTGCTACCAATGGTACTATAATATATTGGTAGTGATTTTTAATTAATTGTGCGTATCAATTAATGCTAATTATTTGAAGTCAATAAGAAATTTAATCTAAAATTTGTCAAACTATTGTCAAGCTCTAATCATCCAAGCTACATTATCAGGAACAACTAAATGTTATATTTTTATTCCGTATCCTATAAAAATGCTCATTATGAAATATTTAATAATTTTCTTTAACAACTAAGTATAAAGAGAATTTTATATTTACTGTAGCAGTCTGCGAAGGTATACCCATAGAGTAATTATATACAGAGTGTTGACTCTTATTGATTTCATATACATCGCGCTGTAAATCGTCGTATATAAAAAATCGTTTTATTTTAATAAATTTTATGTAAATGGGTTACAAATAAGTCGTATTAAATATTTCTATTAAATTAATTTTAAGATCAAATATATATTTTTAAACAATTTTAACATACCGTAAGCTGTTTGTAAAATGTAATTTATTGTCTATATGCTTAAAAATTTGTGTACAACATAATCTGTTTAACTGCTGTCAGTTTTTAAAGCATTATTTTTCAAAAGCTTTCGGATATCAACATAGTAGTATTGAACTGGATACAGAATCAATACGAGTGAAATCTCTGTATATAATTACTCTATGGGTATACCTATACTATAATAGCTTTATTTTCCGATTTGTTATATTGTTCTATAATTTATATTTAATTGTAATGAGATATATTAGAAGTAAAACATGTTATAGATGTTTGCACTTTTATATTTTTATGAAAATACCATTTAACGTTTTTCTATTATATACATAATAACATTTACTACAATAATACAAATTAAGCTAATTTATAAGTTGTCTATGTACCTTCTTAACCTACACACAAACCCATCTCATCGAAAGGACGCGTTAAGAGTTTGCATATACATAAGTTTATTCATATAATCACATGTATAGAAAATCTCACGATCCTTCATTCACCTATAATATTAACATTAATATAATAATTCCTCGTAAATATCACAGATAAGGCCGACTGGTGTAAGTCACAATGCAAGAAGGTAAAATGCCTGGCATTCGATTACAATTATGAATCGAAAGAATGCTTTTGTGGCTACTGTGCAGGTATAAAAAACACACATACATTTATGTACACAATATAAATGTCAAGTACATTGCCTACATAATAGATTTCTATGCCATATATTTCGTGTCTTGCCAACAGCGCTGCATAGACTATATGTATATGCATAATTGTGTGTCTAATTATGGCATGTTGCCTCAACTCATAAAACACTACCTTCTTCGTCTATATTATAATGTCTTGCTTCTCAAAATATCACATGCATCTGCCTCTAATACATCTCTGTTTCGTTCATAATACAAGTACATACATTAAAGAAATTTAAGTATAATAATATCAAATAATTTAAGTATTGATATTTAAGGATAAGTCTCAGGAACCGTATATAAATTGATAGACTTTATTAAAAACAAAAATATGTTGATATTTTTCACTGGAAAACTGGTAACGAAAGAAACTAAGCAAGCAATAAATTAAGAAAAGTAAGAAATGTATAATTATAATAATTGTATAGTCCGGATGTTTTTTTTAATTTTTTTCGGAGTATATTTATTCAAAAATGGATTTTGTATAAATATTTTATATACAATATAATGTATTTTATCTTAACATTCTGGATCAATATGCAACTTTTCATAGACATAAATAAGTTTTTGTTAAATATGTCCATGAAGTTTTAATTAGCATATTTATAAATCTCAATGGGAAAATGGAATAAATCCATCAAATATGAAGTTTTTGGTGTTCAAGAGTTTCTTTTAAAAAGCATTTCAGTGAAATACAACTGAATTGTTTTTCTCATTTAATATTGATAATAATGTGTAATTTAGAATGTTATCTCTGTGGAATCAAGAAATCGGAGATTTGTTGGGATCATTTGAAAAAATTATGGTCAATTAAAGTGGTGAAGTGTATAATAGTCTACATTATTAATACGTTGATTAAATTTTATTGAGTTTTACTATAATTAAAAATAATTATTTGAAGTGCCAGTAAAATTTCGACAAAACTTGTTGGATATTTAAATTTGTGTACACGGTTTATTTTTTTTAATTACATGGAATTGAATACTACCTAAAGAACAAAGAAAGTTAAAGCTGAAAGAATTTGTATCGATCAAATATCTGTCCTTAATTTTCTTAACAATAATATATGTCTATAACAAGAATTACAAAATTAAGAAGGTTTTTATGATATTAATAACGGTATTGTAATGACTATCATCACGTAGGTAACTGAATAAAAAAGATTTTTTTACGGTTGCAGATGTGTAAATAAATTCTACTATATTTCATTTGACTGGTGTATTGTTACGTTTTCAAAATATATTGTGCTAATCTAATAGTCTCTTAGAACACTTCGCTGTATCGAATAAAATATATTATAAATAAAGACAACAACAAGTTATTATGTTATTATTTTACATACAATTTATAATGGTCTCTGAATAATGATGTAATTTTATAAACAGCAAATATAAAACATAATGAAATTGTATATTAGATACAAAAATTGTTACACATTGTTTAATTTATGTAATTTGAAGTATTACAAGCGTTTTCAAGACAATTAGTAGAATGGAAGTTTATTTAAAAATTGGCATACCGGACGGTAAGCAATCAGTTTAAACAATAATTAGACATGTACATAATAAACATAACTATTATGGAAAAGCGAAAGAAAAGAAAAGAAAACCTAAATCACCATTGGTCAGACTCAGACAATTGTTCAGAGAAACATGTCGACTTTTATATATTTAAGCAACTTTATGGAAAGTTTTCTTCGTCTTCCATAATACTAAAGATGTTTCATTTGCAATCTGATTTATTTATTAATTATTTTATAAAATTGTAAACAACCTGTCAACATCCTATTTACATAATACCTACAAAATTATGGACTATAATATGACATTTTATTTACAATATTAAATCCTTTCTTTGATGTAGATAAAATGAACTGTTTCAAGTCTTGTTCACTTTCCTGGTATATATATTTCTAAAATCCATTTCATTTATCTCTAATATTTTCACTATCGATTCTACATAATTACATTGTGCAATCTAAAAGCTTTGATTTTATTTATATTTTGATTTATTTGTGTCCATTTATTTATTTTCCATATAATTCTCATTTCTATTTCAGTTACTTCGATATTATTTATATATAGAACTTCGTCAAATTGCTTTATATCGAAAATAATTAAAAATCTGTTAAAATATATACAATTTGTTATAATAGTAATAAAAATACATGCCTATAAAATAATACAAATGGTTTATATGCTTCAATTAAGTATATATCTCATAGAAACTTTTTTGTTTTGTTTTTGTTTTTAAAAGGCAAGTAATATAATATTTGGAGTCAGGACAATTGAGAGTATTATGTTCAGCTTGTTATTCTTTAATACTAAATAATTGGTAGAAATATGATGATAAAATTGCTTATCGACGAATTGTTATTGATGAGCTATTACCAATACTATTTAGTTTTTGTTCGACATAAAATTATTTCAATATATATTTCTGTTAATATGAAAATTGCCTAATAAAAATAGTTTCAGTTGTATTGTATAATATTTTTGCTATTCTTTCTGAAATAAATTTAATTCTTTTTAATTTAATTAACAGTGTATGCCACTATTATTTTTCTAATATTATTTATTATTTAAAACATATATTTCCCATCTATGTATAAGTTTGCATGTAAAATAATAAAACTAAAATTGCAATTGGTTTATCTTTAAAATAACAATAATATTCACATCTAAACTATGTAGATATTCTTATATGTCGTAACGAGAAATTACAAGTTACAAGTTTCAAGTTTCCAATTTAGTTTTGAAGGATTGAATAATTGATCAGATAATAAGTTATTTTTCGATTTTATAGAAGAAAGGAAATGAAATACAAGAAAATTCAAATTAGTTACGATTGTGCCTTGTTAACATTTATATTATATTTGATTTTGGTTTTTGACATCATCGTATAATATGTAAAGATTAAACTGCTTCACATGTTATAATTATTAAATGTGATATTCTTCATTTTCTTTAACAAACATGTATAAACATCTTACAAAAGTGGTTTTATGTATACCTATTAATTTTGTTATAAATTAACTAAGCAATGAAGTAGTATTTAATGACGTGTTTTTATTGATTTGTTTCAGATGTTCCTATAAGAAAAGTCACTGAACTTGTAAGTTATTTTATCTTATTGATAAATAAAAAAAAAATGGTTTGTATTTATATTATTAAGACCATCTGTACCAAGAAAATAAAGTTATCATAATCTAATAATTATTAAAAATAATCTCTTATATCTAGATATTAATTATCGTATTGTTTATATAAACTATAAAATGTTCATGTCTATGTGGAATAAAGCTCCAAAAGAAACAAATTTTTATGTGTAAAACGTAGAAACCTAATCGTATTTTATCAAATCTAGAACATTTGATATTCTTGTTAAATAATTTGTCAATACAAGGTAAATATAAAGTCAATGTATGTTAATACTTCACATGCACATCTTAATTTGTCTATAACCAAAACAATGATCAAAATAAACTAAACTAAAAATAGAAATAAGCTAAAACACTAACCCACAGTCAAATAATAACAACTATAATGTGACTCGAGAGACGCTTCGGTTAGTCACTACTACCATTTTAACGTCTTACATTATATTTATTACTATTTCACTGTAGGTTCTTACTTTTATTTATGATGAACACTGATATTAATGTTTTTCAATTCTGTTTAATCTAAAATATATATTGATTTATACATCATATAATATTTCGTAATTTGAAAATCTTTATCAGCTTTTTACGTCTTAGGTATAAAAATATGCGCTTTGATACATTAAAAATAGATTGGATTTTATAAAGTATTTGCATATTATATATTATATATTATATCTTTTATATATCTTATATGTATATACATATTTAACAATATAATTAAAGGATTATAATAAATATAGATGTGAATTATACAAAGTTATCTTTAATAACCACAATATGATAAGCAGTTAATATAGCCAATATCTCTCATATTGAATTAAAGTATAACCCAAGTAATATACTTTATACATATATTGAAGATTGTTTCTCCAACAACCGCTTCCAAATCAACCCTTCCTCCGCCAATCCGAGTACCAAAGACTATTAAAGGTGGGTTTACATAATAATAAATGCTTTTCATGTATGAGAGTTTTGTTATACCAGTGCTGCATCTACATAAATTTGCTGTTTTTATTACCATATTTCTTATTATTTTGATTTATATTATACTATACCCACTGACAAAAAAATCGAAAACTAAATTTTAATAACATTCCTTTTGTTTAAGTAAGTTTTACATAAGTTTTAAGTGACATATAAGAATTAGAGTATTACATTTATATAGATTTACAACTCTACATATATTCCACATAAATTCATTTGACTTTTCAAGGTATCGCTAAATACATTCTCATAGATGTAACATGTTTATTTTTTGAACAAAATATATATATATATGCATATAAAAAATTACATAATTAGATACATAGAATTAACATATTAGTCAACTACACTTAAAAAATAATAAGACATTTATATTCTCAAAATGACTGAGGCAGAATTTTTAAAGCATATAATATACATTTGCAAGGCATCGCCGATTAGCCAAAGGTGAACGATGCGACAAAAAGGTTTTGCCTACTTTACAACGTAAAATCCCACTTTTATTTTTACAGTAAAAACTAACCCATACTTAAACAATCCAATTTGTTCAATGCTTGTGATAAACGTAGAATTTTTATTGCTTTACATTTCTATTTCTATGATTTAATCACTGAGGACATTGATATAAAATAATGCCAAGAATGTTGGGTTTTAATATACCGAGATGTACAATATATACAACCTAGAAACAGGGTTGTAACAGAAATAGAAATTTGTAAAAATTGTAACCTAGAAACAGAAATAAAAGGGTACAAACATTGTGATAAATTCTTGAGTGTAGCACAATATTATTCTGTTGTAATAAAACTAGCATGTCATAATATTTATAAACTAATTAGTATAAAAATGTAGAAATATATAATTGTAATAATAATAATTATAAATATATAATTCAAAATTCATAGTAATATTAAAACTAGTATGCCGAATTATTAATACACTTGTTAAGTATAAAAAAGTTATAAAATAATCATTTTAATACCGATAATTGGCTTTATTTTTTTAAGTTGTTTTTTATTATTTTGTTATTATTATTCGTAGATTTATCAAAGTACATAAAGCAAGTCATGTTATGGATCTTTGTCAATACTTATTATTGACTCAAACTTTAGACTAATAATGTAAAGTAAATTGAGGATAAGAAAAGTGCGTATTATATTATAGTGTTCAAATAATATATGTCTACAGATCAAAAGGAATACTGTCAGCAATGGTGCAAATCCAAATACAAATGTGGAATTTACGATTTCAATGAATCAACTCGGTTCTGCACATGTCTTATGTCATGCTCAGATGTATGTATAATATTTACTTTCCATTCTACAGCAATGTATTTTAATACTCTCTTTAAACTCATTGATACTTGCTAGTCCATTATATTTTCATTTTCTTGCCATTAAACTATTAAAAATATATGCCGAACTTATAGCGATATATATATCCTTATCTAATTGAATTAAATACCAATGTTTAGCCTTTAAAATTATTATATTTATTATTGACGTAAACATTGAGTGTATTAACTTCCCGTTACAGTTTTAAATTATATCCGTCAATATACAAATAAAATAATACTTTACAGAGGTGTCGGAACCAGAAGATTTAGTAGGTAAATGCTTTCCACAAACTGAAATAATTTCTAGCTTTTATTTATTAGTCTTTTGTGCACATTATTTGGGTGGCACAGATTATTTATTAAATGTTTTACTGTTTTAAAATATTTATATTATGTTAGCCCATTTCTTAGGTAATTATCAGTGAAATACACTCAAGATAATCTTATTGACATTTAAAAGAAGCATATTTATCATAAAACATTTTTCTGAAGAGAGCCCATTCATACTAGAGATGATATTCTTTTCAACACTCCTGGAGTAGATATGTTTATTATGGAGACCATGTTAGCAGCTTTTCGTATTTTCCTTTAGTAAGCTAAATAGGGGCTAGACAGGATATGCTTCATTTTTTTAATTTCTCTTCCTATTTTATAAAACGCTATACCTATAGCTATTATGTCCCTTATGCAAAATCTGCATGTACCTACACCATCTCACTTAACCTGAATATTGTACTTTTATCATAAAACGCTTTACCCTTCATAGATGCTACAAGGAAGCTTCCGATTGATAAATTTTCCGCTTAAAACTATAATATAACTTTAATTCCATTATTCTAGAAAAGCAATTGAAATATTGTACGAATATATGTATATATATTTGAAAAGTTCATATAATTATCTTTTTAACGCAGTAAGATTATGTGGAGATTATATTTTCAATATCTAGAAAATGTTCAATCAAATTACTTATTTATGCTGGTCATTTTACATTATGACAAAACAAAAAACATTTGTCAGTAGCGCCGATAACATCTGGAAGTCTGCACTAATTCTTAATATAACTTATAGCGCTAAGAAATGTAGCGCTAATACTGCCTGTATAAGTCAAATATGGCATTTATAGTTATAATTGTAGATATTTTTAAACTTTATATACATAGATTGGCTATCTGAAAAGATGGCGTAACAATTAAAGGAGTAAAATGTGGTTAAATAAAGAACCTTTTCAGATTTTTAATTACCAAGATAAAAAAGATAAGTAAAAAGATTATACTCATATATTATTAAATTTATTGTCTCTACACTAATACATTCTATATACAGGTATTAATATAATAATACATATACATGTTAGTGTATGATATAGAATGTATGATATATTGACACTGCGATAACAATTAGCAATATTAACAACCAATACAAAGCAAATAAGCTCTGGGTATTGTTATTGATACGCTCAGCAGAATTGGCTAATCTTCGGATAATGGCCAATGCATGGTAGAGTTACGGAGTTGTATGTTTCCAATGATTTAATTTTTGCCTGAAGTTTAGACAATTTCGGGAATCATCTTCTTGTTAAAGTATGCTTATTCTAACATATATTGGACAATCAAATATTCATATTAGAAGTGCTTAAGCTCAATAATACCGGCAACAAAATATGTTTCATGTTAGCACTGGATTAGTAGGATAGTTTATGGTGATTAAAAAACTATATTTACGATCTTAAATGAGACAAAATCGATTAATCCAAATACTATCTTAAGTTATAAAGCTCGACTTAAGAAGAAAACTACTTCAAACCTTGATCGTTATTTATCTTTGTTTTGTAAATTTTAAATATATTGTGAGGCAGTGAAATAAATATGTATTAAAATTAAAAAATTAATGTATTTACTTTTCCTGTATATTTAATATATATTATGTTAATTAGCTTTACTCTAAAATGTTCAGCCTAATGTTATTTCTAAGTAATTTTTTGTTGCCTTGCTCCCCCTCCATCCTCTTTTTAAAATGTCCATGATTATGTTTGACGAATCTGAAGCTTCTGACATCATATTTTAATTTCAATATTTTAAATCTTATATCAATTGTTTAATCTATACATAACTATATAAATTTAACTTGATTATTGACTATCTTTTAATGAATTATACATTATATTTATACTTACGTAATACTCGCTTATATAATTATTAATTTTAATTACTAAGTATTTGATTTCTACAAAAGTAATTTACTGGATGTTTCTAAATATATATCTATAATTTCTATTTTCAAACATGTTCTGAATTTTCAATTTATTTTTTAGAGTAAACTTTTTGAAATAACTGCGCCCACATCAGTTCCTTGTAAGTTGAGATACATACCCTTTATATATGTTTATTTTGATGATATTATTGATGATATATTTGGACTATTTTAATATTGTAAGATATTAAATACTTTTACAAATATAATAAAATTCATTCTTTTTTAATTCCATAATTAAAAAGAAATATATTTAGAATATGATAAAACTGGACGATTATGTTTGAGGAAACATAGAAGTATATTTTTATTTTAGAAATAATTTATAAATTACTGTATAACACTATCAAAACTCTAGCAATGATTAAATTTGATGTTTATAGCTGATTTCAGCTTTATACAAAAACTCAAATAAGCAGTTTTTATACGGTAACTACCTATACTTTCCCTTCTAGACCCTTTATTTACTAAAACTGAAATTATACTCTGACATGCATCTGCTCTCTTTATTTGATATATTTAAAATCTATAGTAACACTTGCTTTGTTAGAAAAATGCTTTTTTAGCCAAAAAGTGGCATTTTCTCGGAATCCTGTGGCCTATCGTTAAAAGGTATTTTTGATACTCCATTTTAGTATAAATTAAACAATATTTTTGTGAAGTATACATCTTAGAAAGTAATTTTTTACGAAAAATGCTATTATTAATTTTTAAAAGGCCTTTTTAGAGAAATATCTTAATCGAATATCTTTCATAAGGTACAAAATAGGGGTATTTACCAAAAATAAAATCTATAAAGGTGTTTAAATGTATTTCTATCCCTAATCTCTATTTCATGTATATACTGCAGGGTTAGCTAAAAAGTTATCTAACTGTCTAGTCAGCAGATCGTAGTTGAAAGTATAGTCTGTAAAATGATTGAAAATATTAAGGTAGATATTGAAATGTTAATATTTACTATATTTTAATTTACAAGAGGTTACAGATGATCGCTTTAGCAAACAAACTCAAACTACTCTAAAAAGCGTGTCTTGGTGTTTTATTTCTACACTCCATTCCTGATAAACTAATTTTTAGATCCTGACGAATACTGGTGTGTACAACAATGTCTCAATAAAAGTTGCATTGCATTAAATTTCAATTTGAAGAAACGATTGTGCAAATGTACTTGTAAGTTGCAACTCAGATAAACTGTTTCTTATTCCCTATATCGAAACACATATATCCCGAGTAAAAAATATAGTAAACTTGGTATAATGGTGTGCACTATACACAAAAGCTAAATATAAGCACTTGACATTTCCCACTAAGTTTTTTATGTTTTAGTATGATATTTACTAAGTTTAGTGTCTATATTACTAGGCACTTTATAAGTTTACTTATTTCAGAAAATATCTTGTTTAAGCACTTACTAAGTTTACTTAATCTTGCTGGTACACACTAAGTTTGCCATATTATTTTACTCGGGACAGCTCATATAGTGATAACATTATTATTTATTGATATTTGATAGTTTAATCATTGACTATATATAATATAATTAATGAAGTTTTATGTGCAATTATATACTAAATCCGACATCACTAATATTAGCTTGTTAGAATATTAGTCTTATTGAAAAACTTAAATAAATATAATTAAATTTTGTAAATTTATTAACATCAATTATTGTTTTTAAGTATGGTTTAATTGTAACTGCTTAATTAAAAAAAGGTATATTATAATGAATACCAAAATTGCTGTATAAATGTCAAATAATAATTGTTATTTAAAATAATAAAATAACAAGTTTGTAGTTTAAAATTAAGTAATGTTATTAAATGTTCTGAATTAATTGACTTGTAGGGTAAATTTATCAGATTAGTTTTCAATTTTGACGATTACAAATTTGCATGGCTTAAAGCATAGATTAAAAATAACTATTATTAATAAGAATTATTACTCTATGGTATAAAGTTATCAAAATATTGATAATCAACATATCAACTAATATGAAAATCTATCAAATAGGTAGGTATAATATATCATATTCTATATGCATGATCTTTATTATGCAAAATGGAATATGTTTCAGCACCAACTTAAATATACATTTTCAGAATAAATGAAAATGTAATTTTCCCTTTGCAGCGTAGCTGATATACAGTTCAAAAAGAATTAAAAAAAAAACACAGAGCTGCATAAATGAATGTATATATATATATATTTTTTTTTTCGAAGACACTCTCTATCTTGTGACTGTACAAATGAAATTAGAGCAGTTAGTGTAGTGAGGTATACCTAGGTATTAACCAGAGGGAAATGAATATGAACATCTTCAAAAATTCGTGAATATACATTCATTTATGTAACTCTGTGTTTTTTATTTTGATTCTTTTTAGACTTTATTTTCAGAATAGTATTATAGTTAAAATTATTTTTTTAAACCTGTCTTGTAATTCCTTATAGGTACAAAATCACCCGGAACTACAAAAGAAGGCGGATCTATTGTACGTTTCTATTTTCTATTTTGTCAGAAACTTCAATTTAGTCATTATAGCCCACTTGATTCTGTTCTCTTTTCAGATGTCGGCAATATCAGTTATTTCATATCCAGCGAACCAAACAAGTAAGCACTAGAAGCATCTTAAAGGTTAGGTACCTACTATATACTTCACATCAAAATAAATAGTGACCTAGTGTTACCATGTTTGTCTATCAGACGAGCAACCACGGTTCAAATTCCAACTCAGTTTTTGATTATTTCGGTGTCTCTAAACGTAAGCATTTATTGCTCTACATATAACAGATCAAATGTATGCGCAATATACACTTTGAACCATAGAAATAAAAGTGGTAAGAAGCGAAATAGCAAGCTAAAATTCAGTGCGACATGACGGAGTAAGACCAGACATCCAATCACAAACCTGCTAGAAATCACGTGACTCCATAAGGAACAACTACATTAAGCCAAAGTTTAAATTGAATAATTATAGCTACAGGTATTCCATTGACATTTATATGAAAAATGTAAATCTTTAGCTTTTGAATGATATATTATGTAACTTTTAGTAGAATTATTATTTCTTAGCTTAGAAATCTGTATCGGAATCATGATACATTCGTCTTTCGGTGCTTGCACTCTAAATTTCGATGAGTCATCATAGGCATATCTCTTCTACCTAACTCTCATTTATATGGTTTGAACTATAGAAATATGATTGTATCTGATCTCTGTGGTGTGAACAGTGTGGGTCAGACGTTAAGTTTTCTTGCAAATGGCGACATACAACCTAACTCTCTTTTGGACACGCCTATGGATATATAGTATATGTATACATATATGCATGTATGTATCAGTATATATATATATATGAACATGTATATATTAAAGGATAAACATTTGAAATATATGCGTAAATAGCGAATTACAAGAAGAGTATTACGAAAAAGTCGACTCTTAGACTTTAGAAATAGTCCGACTTAGAATTATCTTTTTTACACAATATTGAAAAATTACGCAGTAAATGTGCAGTATATGTTAAATATATAATATTACTATTAAGTAAAGAGGCCACACAATGCACGTGTGAAGCTTGAAGGCTGGCAAAAAGGTACACAACACATCATGAACGCGATAAAATTCTGAATTTTAATAAAAAGTGTAAGATGCATTCCAGAA
>JAYRBW010093981.1:0-20791 GCA_036023295.1 Invenusta paracnida
GCAACTGACGAAGATACCGAAACGTCTTGCTATTAAATAACTTTATATTACCCAACAAAAGTGTTTTTTCTTTCTCCAATTTAGCAACAACATCATGTCTTTAATTATAATTATCTAAGAAGTTTATATTGTCATAAGTTTTGTTTGTTTATTCCAATAAATATAGTAGGTACCTGTAGGTAAATTGCTCAATTACAATGTTTAGCAAACATGTCTGCATTTTCACGTATTTAATCTATTGTAAGGTAATCTTATTGCGCAATATACCCGAACTTCACATGCACAACGGCTTACATTATTCTTATATTGATCGTTTTTCTCTGTACACTATTACACAAGAGAGCTCGAAGCGCGTGTGAATTTATCAATACACAGTTTTCTTATGTTTTACGACATACATACTCTCACCCTACATATTTGTTGTCAATGGCTTTAATATATTTATATATTATAGTTAGAACCACTTCACATTATTTGGGTACTTATATCATTTGTCGCGATAAGAACTATAAATCGCCAGGGTTGGAAAATTCCAATATCCAAAAGCTTTCTTCTGTTTCTTTGTATAGAATTACCAAATAAACTTTTAATGGAATTTGTTTTCTGTTTTTATACAAACCTAATACACTTTAGTCAATTGACTGAAAAATCTTTTGGCGTCTATTCATCTTAATAATAATATATTATATATTATTCACGCCTCTATTGTTATAATAATCGTTATGTTACAATCATAGAGTAATCATAATTAATTCTAACTACTAATACATAATTAATCATAAACATTATCATAATTACTATATGGCTACAATAACAAAATTTGTAAATTTAAAAATAGGTTATCGATTATTTTAATACAATATATATATATATATAGAGGGCTGCAAAATTAGGTATACACTAAGGAAAAACAAAACGGGTGCACATAAAGGGGTCTATCTACAACTTATGGGTGTGTGAATGCCGGTGACAAACAATTGGAACATTCAATTGATTAATATGTTAATGTTTGATATGTTATTATTATTGTGCTTGTATAATAAAGAAAACACGTTTTGTGCACGCGTTTTGTTTTTCATTAGTGTATCCCTACTTGTTTAGCCCCGTGTATTTTACAAAATAAAGAGAACATTATTTTTAACTTCAGTGAAGAAATTAATTGAGATCATAGAAATATAAGAAATTAAACACTGAGGAAATCTGAAATTTTATGTAGTCTTTGGATTAAATACTTGCGTTCATTCATCATGCGTTCATATTTTATCACTTTATAAAATTATTATTATTATTATTATTATTATTATTACATGATTATACTGTTTAATGTACGGTATAAATAAAATATTAAGCACACGTTTAACCAAACAAATATATTGTTTGTAATAATTTTTAATTACAACGAAAATCAAAGAAATACAATTTTACAGCGCATTTTAAGGAGATAAAGTTGTAAGGTATTGGATTCCTATATTAAATATACATGGAATATATAGGAAATTGTACTGGTTGAAATCATTTTTTAATTTAACTTATTTTGAAATATACTTGTCTAAATACATACCCTACTTCACACGATTACCTAAATGATTAGATTGTTATACATCTGTACGTATTTATTAATATTTATATTACACTGTTCATTGAAAATACATATATGAATAAATGGTTAGGCTATTTAGAAGAATTGTTGTTAATTTTTTAGAAAGGAGAGAAATTTAAACACGGAAATATTAAAATAAATTATTTAATATAAACATAAATTCAAAATTAATTAACATAAATAGTAAACCATAAAACTATGTTATGTATTAAAGCATATTTGTATTTAACTACTTGTGTGTGTTTTTACTTTTATTTAAGTAAAATAAAATATATATCATGAAGTAATTACCTAACAAGTCTAATTTTAGTCAATTATATTTATCAGTAAATGTTAAACAATTTGACTATTTTATCGAATACTACTGCACATATAATATCTATATATTTATGAATGAAAATTTTACTTGAACACTACCTTTAAGTATTATCATTATCTATAGCTTTATCTAATACAGGAATATTTTATTAAACCCTATTTTATAAAAACTTCTTATAATAAAATAATCTTTCAATTTTCTTTTTTTCTCTGATGTCTTGTTTAGTTAAAATCTGCAAAATTTAAACGAGTTAATTAATAAAATAAAAGCCGACTTATAAATAAATCTTGAAAAATAGTATTATAAATAGTTTTATATAGAGATATAGAGATATATGTATACATCTGTATAATAATAGTTTTACCGGACATCCATATGAATATGAAAGTAAAAAATTGTGCTTCGTGAAATTCATTAATTACACAACTAACTACACAATTAACTACAACTGTGTACAAAAGCAATAAATAAACGTATATTTTAATGTTGATAAAGTTTTAGGGTATTTTTATTGCAATACTAAGGCATATTTATATGTATGTAGAAAGAGACTGCTTCATGCTATAAAATGGTGTTTTGAGTATCAATTTGAATTTTTGAAAGTTGCAGACATATATGTAGGTTAATAAAAATAATTCTGACAGAAAAAATGAACCCTGTTTTATAAAACATTTTAAAATGTAAGTACCACTCAATTGCAAAATAAACAAATTACATCATATTTGTACGTATGCAGTAGTATAATAGCAAGTTGATCCCGGAAAAACGTCGTTTTATCGATAACTAGGTATAATGTGGAAATATTACTTTGATTTATCGAAAATTAAAAATAATCACATATATTCAACCTATGAAAGTATTTGATAATTACAAATACCAATATCAACACATCAAATATCAAAATATGTATCAAAAACAAAGTTCAATTAATAATAAACCTTTATTTTATTCAAAACGCCGTTTTTTAGGGATTAATTTTTAACTGGCCATAATTGCTAGTAATTGTATTTAATAATATTGGAATAATCTTTATAATAAATAATAGCTTTATATTAAATTGAAAATAATATTTATTTGTCTGATTGCTGTTATTTGAATGGTATTAAGTAAAAATTTATTTAATAGAATTGTGCAAATTTAAGTAATAATAGAGTATCTATAGGCAGTATATAGGTATATCTATATGGGGTCACCAAATATACTCTACAAAGATGACATTTTATATAAACCATGAGTGTACTAAGAGATTTACGAGTTCATAAGTACAATATTTGAGTAAAACTATTGGAAGTTTTGATTAAAATAGCAGATTTGCAAAGTTAATAAAATTAAATCCTTTTTGGAAACAGTAAAATAAATATCCAAGTTGAATATATTTCCTTATGGGAGAGCAACAGAAATCACATCTAATTATAACTAGTCGAGAAATTAATCTTCATTAAATATTTCATGATTTTTCCAACCACGCACAGGCTTGAAGTATACACACACATACACACACCCATATATATATATATTTATTTAATTGGGATTTCACAATGCCATTTATTAACTATCCACGCTCAATTAGACTTGACTTACCTCCAGCCACGACTAATAGTTCAACCAATCGATACCGCCAACACTTTTAAGTAGAGGATATGCAACAAAAATATTTGAGATATAATATATTTTACCAAATATAAATTTGTTTACTAGAGACATTATTGAGATCATAACAGTAAAATTTCCTACGATTCTGACAATGAAAGACATTTCTAACAGCTATCTGGATAACACGTCGGTGACGAGTTATCGATCAGAAGGAAATTTTATTTTCTATATGTAATGCAAACTGAAAAAATTAATGTTGATCATTTAAAAAACTAATGCTACTTACAAAAGAACAGAGAGTAGATCTATTCTTCAAGGGAATATTATATGTTTTGTCATGATTATTTTCACATAAAGGTATTGATTAATTATATATATATATAAATATGATATAATAATCATAATCATAATCATTAGATATATAATACCTGTACATAATTATATAATTAATCATTCCGTGGTTAATTTTCTATACAGCAACCTATTAACATACTAACAGCATTTGCACGTTATGGTGACAAAAACATATTAGGTATTTATATTTTACGAACATGCACAGAAATTTGTAAAGTTCTGGTGATATTAAACACCTAAGAAAATGTAATAATATAAAGTAATCCTTACTTAGAAAGCCCTTAAACTCTCAAGACAATTTATAAATATCAAGAGATGTATTATTCCACAAAAAATCTTTTATATTCTCAAACTCTATAAGGCTAGTGTTTTACTTGTTTGTTGTATTACTATTAAAAATAAAGAAATAAATTACAATGAACATTTCATAAAGAAAATTATTTAGATTATTTTTTCCTTTTTCATTTATCTTCATTTGTTTATTTGAACGAATTTTTAGATCTCCATAACTTTGTAATTAAATTTTTAACAGAACTATTATTACTCAGGAAGTATTTTTATGTAAAATATTCTAAATAGAAGACAAATGACTATATTAGTGATTTGTAAGTGAAATCAAACACAATGTATAAAACGCTTAAAAATTAAAAGTTATTTTCAATTGGAATAAAATTTCGTGATGTGAATAATATACAATATGAGTATATGTATATAAAATATGGTATTTTAAAAACTCCATTACAGTTGCTTTTATTTTTTATTTTTTATTGTATAACATATGTACATAGAAATATTAAACTTAGAACATAAATTATCAATTAATTAATTAAGTAGGATAGAATGTTGATTTCTTAAGTTTTTGATATATTTTTGTTTTATTTTTAATAAGTTAGATATACCTAGTTTAATGTTGTGTCCATGATTTATTAAAAATATACATTCCAATTATATATATATATACATATTTTTTATAATTATATTAAAAGTTATTTTGTCACAAAAATAAGTTTCGATTATCATCACACATTTTTTACAAATTATTTATCGTAATTATTATTTTTTAATTATTAATTATTGTGTTATTTATATATTTTCAAGTATTATAACGTCGTGTAATAATTTTAAGTGAAGTGATTTCAACCATTTTTAGGATTAAATCTAAACAATGATTTTTATTATTATTATCGATTGGTATGCTTATTTCTATCCAATTTGAAATCTTAAATATTTTTTCAGTACCTGCATATCAATTTTATACAATGTAGTAAGCAATTTCCAATTTTTAAAATTCTTAACAAATAATTAATATATTTAAAAGTATACTTGCTTTATATATTTGCTCAAATCAAAGAAAATTCTACTTTTTTGTTTAATATTTGCAAGTGAAATGTTACAAATTTGGAATAATGTACATAATATACATTATTAAGTGTAATATTTATTTGCTATTTAAATGAAAATAAAAATAAAAATAATACGTTAATAAGATATTAAAGTAATATCTTATATAATGCTACTTATACGATAAGTAATTTCTATGAAATATCAAATACCGTAACTATAGTTTCCTTGAAAATGTTAATAATGTTAATTATTTCTATTAATCTTACCTAGAAAATGACTTTTATTTTTATTTTGTAATTTGAAAAGTGAAAAGTGAAAAGTGAAATCTACTTGAAAAATTTTAAATTACACAATTAACTAAAATGATCTTATCAGACAAAAGAAAAGATATAAAAATTATAAAACAAAATGAAAATGAAAATGAAAATATCAGTATAATGAAAGAGTAACTATATAAAATAATATTTTATTTCCAATATTTTAAAATATTGTCAAGTTATGTTCTATTAAATATGACTTAATTGCAAAATGTTCAATTCGAATGAATGTCTACTTAAAACAAATTATTTTCATTTATTGTCCATTTCAGATTAAAATTTGTCTATTTATCGCTGATAATATCGGTGGTAAGCGCGACCTGGCGGCATTCTCTAGGTAATGTACCCTACTTAATATATATATTTTTATATTTTTTAGCTTTTATAGCAAAAAAAGGAAAGTTTTTTATAATAAGTGACAAATCGGGGTATTGGAAATGAAAAGCACGAAGAACCAATGACATACTCACATATTAATTTTTAATGATTGTGCACAGGACTGATCAAGTTTTCGAAAACTTATATATATACTACTCACTTACTTGTTCTTGAACGGCAATTATGACGAGATGTAACATATAGTTCTTTTGTAATTTATGTTTACAGCAAAATAAACTTAAAAATATGATTTTATATAAAATAATTTTCTTTACTTTTTAAAGGTTTTACTGAAACAAAACATTCAAAAACTTTATTTTTGTGTGAGGAAAGTAGTCGTTTTAGGTACTTGACAGCTGGTTTCAAAACAAATTTTGATTAATTCTGTATTTAGTACTAATTTGGAAAAGACAATTATTTATTTTAGACAATATAATCTATTGATAGAATAATTTATTACTTAATTGAAGATGAGTCTGAGTTTAGATTCCGAAAAGATATTAATTAATAATATACGTATAACATTATCTATGATTATAATTATTTTGTTCCCTCTTACATATAATTACTTACATTTTAAATTTCTATATACATACATATGTAAGTCATTGTATTAAACAAAATTTTAAAAGTAATTTAAAAGTAAGAAATTTGAATATATCTATAACAATATATCTTTAGCAATAAAACAATTAGTACTCTGAAACATTACTTCATATTATATATAAACATGCTTCTAGAAAGAACACGTAGGAAGTCATTTTGTAAATGTTATTTGTATTTATTAATAAAATATAAAGTAATTTCGATATATGTATAGCATTACCATTTTTGTATATATTCAGCAATTTTTAATATAATTTGTAACGCCATAAGCCTATATTTCACAATTATCATAATTGCATTTTGTCTAGACTGATGGAGAGAAAATATAAAACTAGTTGATAATAAGAAAATTAATAAAATTGTAATTATAATATAGAAAACTGTAAAATTAAAAGCTTTCCTTAAGATTATTATTTAAAAATAGTTATGCATTGCACTTCATTAAATACGCTTTTAATACGTATTTTAATATATTAAAAAACTATATCCATAACGATTCTTCTGTAATAATCAGATTACCATATACATAGATATAATGAATGACTATACTAAATGCTATACCCATAAAGTAATTACATATAAAGTTTTGACTTATTAATTTCATATGCATCACGCTGTGAATTTTTGTCAACAAAAACTCTTTGTATTTCATTAAATAAATAAAAAGGTATACATACTATAGCAATATTAAAAATGTTCCTAAAATTTATTTTAAAAGCAAATATGTAGCTAAATATTGAAACAATTTTAACATACGAAAATTCTCTGTAAAATATAATGTATTGCATATCTGAAACTGTTTTAAAAGTAGTATTAAACGCCATACAAAATCCTAAAAGTCAAAGCTTTCTGTATTACTACTCTGTGATTACTACTACCTACGTATAGCGTAGCTCTTAAGAAAGATGGGGACCAGCCCCACCATTATATTTGGATGATAGCCGCTGATTGCACAGATTACACTCCAGAGTTTTCTATTATACTGATCTCCTTCTGGTTTCCTCGATGAAGTCAAACTATAGATTTTGTTATGCTGGCATGATGGTATTTTTGTTGTTAGCTGCAGATTCCATTAAAATCTTATAGTGAATACGATGTTGCCGAGTCCATTACGGAAGTTGTCAAAAGCGATGCGACATAGTACAACAACTCTTTTTACTATTTCGGATAACCAGATATCTTGAGGAGTTTTATTTGATTGATTCGGACACAGTTTGTGAGAATGGTGGCATATAGTTTGGACGTGTTAACTTCGAGGTCGTTATATCAAGCGTTACACTGAAAGCGCAGGGCTGATTTTTGTATTGAACTCGTCGTGAAGACTAATAAAGTATATTCCTGGAGATTATTGGCTATAGTCAATGTCTAATCCACTTTCGCATCCCTATTGTAGTTAGCGTACCTGGAGCTATGGTGAATGTTGAAGTCTTTGAGAACGACAACTGTGTTGGGGTTGGCTGTAAGGTAGGCAACGTTAACAGCTTAGACGTGAGGCTTTTCTTTATATGATCGAAAGAAGGTAGATGTTAAAAAATATACTGGCGAGATTTGGTGCGTATGTGTTATATACGGAAATATTATACTTATGTACCATGAAATAAAAGTACACTCTGCTAAAAAGAAGGACAAAATTCCAATTCACGCATCTTAAATGACTAAATTGCTAGGTAGATACCTGAACTGAAAGACTGGGATTCGTTTCAAATATATAGTCACCTAATGCATCGTTAGAAAAAACAGTATCAAAGAAGGGAGTATTGCTCATAACTAATGAATAAGTAGGAAATCATGACTAGTATTATATAAAATAGAATAACTAATTTTTTCATTCTTTTTGGAAAGTTGTGTATATTGCTTTAAGTTACTATTTATACCTATATATATCTGGGAGTGTATATCGTATAAAACTCAAATTTTCAATAAATAATATACAGACTTTTGTATACTACAAATTCAGTATATATTTATGAGCTGATAAAAAAACTATAAAAAATAAGGCAAAAAAAATAGTGTTAATGCCCACATAAAGGTATGTACAAATATTTTTTTGAAATACTTGTATATTCGATAGTAATGACAGATACACAATAGAAAAATATAGATTTCATATTGATGAAGAAGCGGCAGAAGTACTTTTCTTTTGCAACCGTTCTTGAAAGGTATGTGAGATTTGATTAAAAACAATTTATAAGTAAGACAATTAATATGATCAGGTTTTTTTTATTATTAAATTATATTTGACATCTTTTTGTTTGTTTAAACCGTGGCTCTTGAGATCTATAAATACCTATAAATGCTGATTATAATAATAAATGCGGAACATATTAAATATTACGTATCTCAAAGAGTGCATTAATCGTTTGTGTTTATTTCATCTGATCAAAAATATTGTAGTTTCTATAATGTTAGGTCAGTGTTACAGTAGGCCAGTTGTAGTTTTACTTATTTTAAAGCTTAATTTTTGCCACACTGTTTCAAAAATTGCTCTATCCAATAACTTACTGACGAAAACATACGAAAAATCTGAAAAGAAGAATTATGCTGATTTACTGTACGACGTATTGAATAGTACGCTTCTGTGCACCGTGTGACTTACCCATCTAATGCTTCTTGTTTCGTTACTTTACAGACTTTTTATTACCTATGTACCTACACATTTTATCAAAATATAGGTAGCGAAAAAATGAAAATTATTATATTAATTTATGCAATTTAAATGTTTATTCTGAAGAAATTAAATAGCCTTTCTTACTTATTTGCTATTACTCGTGTTAATAGCTTATAAAATTAAGGATGCATAAATTCTCTAAAATATGATTTGTAGAAAACTAATTTAATTTATATGATTAGTATGATTAAGTTAATTTAATTTGCTAACTTGAATTACTTATGTCGATTTTGAAGGATTTTAGCAAATTACATAATCGAAGTACCTTTTAATATATATATATATTTAACTTATATAATAAATATCACGTATTTATACGTACCTTCAAATAATTTTCTTTATATTTAAGTAACAAATTATGTGTTCTTAATTGAAGTTATCACACTTGTAATAAATAAATAATGTATACAACGTAAGCTTTTATATTGAAGCGTACAATTAAGATAAGTATCTTATCACATACTCGTGTGGGAAAGTGTAATTTGTTCTACGGTTTTAATAATGCATGTAAGATATATATATATATCTACTTTCTAGCTTAATTTAAATGTTTGCAACATATATTAACAGATATCAAGCAACATGATGGCAACATGTTTCGTGCATTGCAATACACATCCTCCGGCATTGTAAATTAATATTAAATTATACATGCATGCCTATATATATAGGTATAGAGAGGTAATACATAGTGATTGCAGTTAGATATAAGTATATACACGAATTATGTGAATACAATTAAGCATTTGTAAGTAGTGTGTATTTATTCTGATTTTAATTAATATTACCAATTCAGCTATCGAGTCGTCTATTAAGGAGGCTCTACATATAAATTATTGTATAATCTATATTTATTTATCATTTATCTAACTTTAGTAAATTCTGGTAATTCATTTTTTTACTAATTTTTAATTATACTCACATAATTCATGTATAATGTTTAACTGTAATGATAACTGTAATCATTATTTATTACCTCTATATTATGTATTAATATAAGCCAAAAATGGCAAACGTGTGTTATAGCTCAACCCATAAAAGAAATTAAAGATCCGTTAAATGTATTAGCTCTTTAGTTAACGCTATTGGACTTGATATAACTACTTTAAAAAACTATTATACTAAAAGCATTTTGTGTAGTATATATATAATTGTTTAACTTCATTTAATTTAATGTGTTTTCAATTAATTTAACTTTTACTATTTCTATTAATTAAGACATAAACGTATTATAATGGCAGAAATATATTTGAAGGATTTCTTAATAATAAAAAACATAGCTCAAGCTCAATATTATTAACTAAAGAGCTAACATATTTAACGGATATTTCATTTATTTTATGGGTTGAGCTAACACACTTTTTGCAATTTTTGGCTTATATTTACATCACAATTTTTGCTGAATACATTAAATTTATAGACTATCTAATGTAGCATTTGATTAAATATAATTGTAAAGGTATGTCCAGTAAAACAATTTAACTTTTAGATAGGAAACAATGGTTGCTATGCCAAATCTAGCCCCCCTAGCAACATCTTCTAGGTAAAAATATAAATTTTCTCATCTCCGGGACATTTCCAAAATACCTGAATGCTCAAAATTTCACAACAATCGCTTAAAGTTTTGGGGTGTTATTGAGTCTAAACAGGGGTTGCTATGCTAAAATCTAGGTCCCTAAAAACGGTTGCTAAGTAAAAATACAATTTTTTTCATCTCCGGGATATTTCCAATATATGTTAAAAAAAAATAAAAATCGCTTAAAGTATAGGGGTGTTATTGGGTCTGAAGAATAAGAATAAGAAAAAGAATTAGAATAATTACGAAAACAATCGTTTTTTGCACCTAAATATCTCGGGTTCTATAATAGTTATGAAGATGAAAACTGGCAAGCTGATTAATTTTCGGCGGCGCTACACGATACAAGATGAATTATTTCAAAATATACATTAATTTTTAAATGGTAGCTATTTAAAAATGGCCGTTCTTGTGGTATTCTTATATTTAATATACCTTACTGTACGTAGGTTGCTCACATGAGCTAGCAACCTACGTAGGTTTAGATATATTCATGTATAATTTAATATTAATTTTCTATGTCTGAGGATGTGTATTGCAATGCACGAAACATGTCGCTATCTATTCTGATCTTTTTTACTTAATGATTAAATAAATATATGTGTTATACAAATTTAAAAAAGCAATATATATAAATATATATAACCTATAACTCGTTGGCCATACCAATATGGTCAACGAACCAAAACATAAGTTAAACAAACAAATATATATACATATATATCAATTAGAAATAATAAATTTTAATAAATACACAAGTTGTGTATGAAACTGGTTCATTTGATAAATTTTAAAATTTTATATAAAGCCTATCATATACATATTTTATTCTCTCGTTGTGCGTGGTATGCAATGCAATGAAATTCATTTCATTATTTACTGTATTTTTAAATTCCCAATTACCCATTTTTAAATTTGTTATATTATCTTGTATAACGTTTACTTCTATTATATCGTTTACATAAAATTGTTTGTATGTTTCACCGTTTCAAATCAACGTTTTTTTATTATTTTCCAACCACTAAATATCAGTATATTACATAATTTAAAAAAATTAAATAAATAATGGAATAATGATTATATAGACAATGATTATACGCATCATAAAATATAACTTGCAAATATTTTGTTTAAATATAAAATATAGAAATATTAAATAGTACACAAATTTTACTTTTTTTTGTTGAAAATATGAATAAAATATATTATTAAGAACAAAAGAAATGTTCTTACATTTGAAATATTTTATGAAAGTGGCTTTAAACAGCACTTGATTTTAAACTTAATTCTAATAAGCGTTAACTTTTTTTTTCTTCTATCAAATGTTTAGATGTTGTAAAATATCCCACGCATGTAGTATCAAATTTCACAAACAGTATATCTTTGATATATTAGTATAAAACTGTTATTTTATTGTACTTCTCGATTTTTTACTTGCTGCGTTTCCGGTTTTTTATATATTTAGTTAACACTATGACGTACACTGATTTATTACTCTTTAAATTGAATGTCAAAATTGTGTAATGACTTGGAAATAGTTATTTTTAACTGGCTTTATTTCATTGAAAAGCAGGACAAATGTTTGTAATTGAAAAATGGAATATGACGTGTTCTTTGAATAAGATGTAGAGAGGTGATATATGTCTTAATTTTTGAAGATTGCGTTGATACATACCAAGCTATGTTGTCAGAGTTATAAGCGTTGGTGCTACCAGATGTCAAATTTTAGAGGAAACAGGAGCTGTTTTCCAAACTAGAATTTGTTGGTCAATTAGAGAAATATCAATCAGTTGTCCTATTCTTTTCCTCTCAGGATACCAGCTAATGGAATAAAAGGGAACAAATAATTTTATTTCTATCTTATCTGAAATTACTGGAATATTTATAGAACATTTTAAATTATCTCTGCGTCATAAATTAATGGTATGATTTCTTTTATCTATGAAATATATTATCCACCTGTCATTTTAATGACAAATTGAAAGACTTTATTAATGGAAACGTATTTGCATTGATATTTGAACTTGCCTGTATTTATTACTAAATTTGTTAGTAAAAACTAAAATTCTTCCACATGGTCAGTAAAGATTAAAACATGGTTTTATTTGATAAAACTAATAATTATTCAAAATAGTATTTGTTTTGAACATCAATCATTAAATTGCTTTTTTATATTTTTTATATATGATATCTATATATATATCTTGTTTCAGGCTGTAATACCATCCTAGTGTTTGCTATTTATATTACGTTATTATGTCTTAAATTATTATTATTTTTTTCAAATATATAACTAAGCATGTTTAAAAATGTAACTTGGTAATACAATGATAACATTGTACATAACACATAATTCAAAATTATGATACCAATTCAGATATCTTGTAATAGTTGTATATTTGAATAATTGAATAATATATGTACCTATAGAACCGCAGTTAGCAATACGTAAAAAACATTGTGCACAAATTAGAAAATGTTATATTTAGAATATAATTACAATACTAGATATATCTCAGACTACTAATGAATATTAAACTACATTTATATAGTTTTATTCCTTGCAAAAATTAGAATAGGTATAATTGCGATTATGTGCAATTGCATATATATATATGCAGGGCCGTCGGAAATTATTTTTTAAACCATACTATTTTCTTGACGGTTTACCTACATGCTATTTATTGAAATTAAAATTTAAATGTAAACTGTAAATTGGAATGTTATTTGTAACTTAAAATGATAAAATGTTTATATAAAAATAATAGTCTCTTCAAATCTACCAAATACTTAAAGTCGATGCGTCGAGTTCAACACAAAATCATTGGCAACATCAACTAAGCTTAAAGATTAGGTAGGCTCTTTTTTTGTATAGGGCTTAGTATGATTGAAACACTGTAAAATTATCCGATCTTTGTCATCTATTTATAGTAAGATACATCTATTTCATTTTTACTAGCTTATTGAATTCATTTGAATTCCTTTATTTCGAAAGAGCCTTTATTCTGTATATTTTAAATGTAATATATTCATTTTTATTCTCTATATGCCAGGTGCCTCCTGTTTTTATTATCTTATTGTTATTTTGTCAGGGGCCCTTCCACCTCCGCTTCCGACACCCCTGTTATCCAATTGTCTATCCAATTTAGTTTACGAGCATCAGCATTAAGTGATATTACGCGTCATTAATCAAGATACCTGTCTTTTTCAACATAATAAATTCAAATGCAAGTCTTACTTTTGTGGATATATTTTCCGTCACTACGTTCTTTTGTCATGATAAGATTTTTAAGTGTTTTTATTCCATGAAATAATTAACACATAAGACATAAAAAGAAGCTTTGTCTGACTTATTTAAGATATTTTTCAATGGTAAAAGTGCACTCGACTTCATGTAATTTGAAGAAAAGGATTTTATAATCAGCTTAACTATTTTATGAACAGCAAAAAACAGATGCTGTTTTTGGATATATTTTAAATATATATTTCGCTACGTCTTTGGGTGAAAATCTAAGTGATGCAAGATAATACCCTACAGCTGACATAGCTGTCATTCTTAAGAATATTTCAGGTATTTAAAAAATAATTAAAACGTTAAGAATATATAAGGAAATAAAATGTTTATAAAAGCGGTTTTATCGCACATGTATGTAAAATTACCCATTAAAAAACTGGTGATCATCATTATTAAAATTATACTGCACGTTTTTTATTAAAACAATATAGTATTGTGGCTCTATGACCTAAAAATGTTGCATGTAATCATTCTATAGAATTAGAATAGAATTTTTGCAAATATAAAATTAATCAAGTCATTTAATTAAAATGTCTATCCATATACATATTATGAACGTTGGATCAAATTGATGAATTGCTTATTTGTTGATAAAATTAGTTATTTTATTAAAATCGATAAAATGTATAATCACTGAATACAGAAAGAAATGGAAGAATAGTAACTACTATAGACTACCACTAGATACCTACTAGTAGACTAATTTAAAAAATAGTAAACTGTTATTCGGAAAATATTAATATCGGGTGTTAAATAAAACCTATAAGACTAAGATGGAAACAGTTCTAGGCACACATTTTTTCATACTTCTATGTGCCATGTAGTACATACGATTATCGTGTAAAATCGCTCATAAACACATTTTTATTTCCTTTTTTGCGCTAAATCTATATATATTTTGTTTACAGAAGATTCTCGTGAATTCGGCGCCGGATCCCAGGTTGTATCCAGATCTATGCAATTTCATTCGGTGACAAAGAAAGGACTCTTTTCTGGATCTCTCTGGAGGAAATCTTTTCCTTGGGGTAATCAACGCTCCTTCTTTCGCTGGGGTAAACGAGTTTCTTCTCCTTCAGCACCTAGACCTTCCTCTCCAGAGTTAGGTATTAAGCTTCGATTGACGTAACAGTTGCATTTACCTAACTCCATAACGTTCCATAACCAAAACCTTATTTACTACTTTCGTCACATACACACATAATAAGAACATTCGTTAGACATCCCACATAAAAGAAACAACTTTGTTCTTGAGAAATATAATTTATTGGAGGTAAAAAAAGAGGAATTAAAAATAAATATCTGGCGATCATGATATCGATTAAATAATCAATACATTTTATATTTCTCCCATTATTATTGAGCCTTTGTTTCATGTTAAATATATTATTGAGCAGGGATTGTTCATTGTGTTTTTTAATGTTATTTTCTGTACATTAGTGTTTCGAATGAAATACATCGTTATATTTTCTTGTGCGGCACATATAATTAGATATATGTAGATTTTTTTCTTTTTACAGGGGGCTAAAAGTGTATACTTGGAACTACATATAAATCCAGAGGCTATATCGAACTGATAAAAATTCATTATTATTTACAAAATGACTTTTACATGTATATATTTGTGTACAAGTATATATTAGGTACAGATTTTATGACTAGTATTGATATTGAAATACTGTTCTTTGTGTAAAATGGTCTAGTCCTATTCCAAAATTATTTCTACGTAAATTAAGTTTTCCATTATATTTTAATATTAAAGCCCCTTGATATTATGCCCCCATTTCTTCTGGATATATTGTTGAATATTTGTTATACAAAATTACGTAGAAATTGCTTGTATGCAATATGTTAACTATATCAATAAAATAATGTTCGCAGAATTATGACTTATTCTTAGAATTATATACAGGGAGAATATTAAGTTGTTCAGTTAATTATTGTGATTTATATTTAATACAAGCTCAATTAAATATACATATGTATTTTACAGATTAATACAGATCAAAATCTTATAATATCTCACTAACTTTGATTTATTTACTTAAGAAAGCTTTTAAAAAAACATAATGTCTTAAATCAGAAAGTAAAAGAAGATAATCAAGAAAATAATAATATTCAACATTCTGAACAATTCGTCATGCTAACACTGTTCCTTAACCAAAACTTTTAGAAGTTTACATTCTCTTTTCCTAACGCTAATTCTAAAAATACCATTCAATTTATCTGAAATGTAAAATAGAATTAAAAATACTTAAAAAGATAAACATGTCGATAATTTTGTTATTAATTTGATATTTGTATATACCAGTGTTCCGCAAACTGGGGTTTTCCGGCCAGGCCACTGGTGGCCAGTTGCACCTGTAAATGTGGCCGGAGGGCCACCTAGAATATTATAAAAAAATATGGCCATTACTAAATCTTTAAACTATTTATTTAAAGGAGGTGGCCGGTTGTGGTCCAAACAATATTTTTTTTGCCGGTAGTACGGAAAAGTTTGTGGACCACTGTATATACCTATCCTACTGCTCTATCAACAGATCAGTGCCGTAGCGTTAATTTTGACTGATGGGGAAATAATTTAATATTTATGAAATATGTAATAAAAAGAATTATGTAGTAAAAAATATACTCACTACTGAGTAAATTTTACTTACACTATGGCACTGCAGATATATATACAACTAAATGTGAATATATTATTTTAATTTGCTTATATATATTTCCTCACGATCTTTATGATTGCTATCACGTGCCGTTTATCACCAGCTTCGACCTTTCCAAAAGAATTATTTCAAATATAGAAAATAGATTGGATACCAAATGCAGAAGCGCAATTGCTTTGGTAAACAATTAGTGTCACAGCAGGGTCATAATTGGACAAGCTTAATATTGTCAAGAAAAGCGAAATAACTTGATTATTAGCAATTTAATGAATATATTAGATGACATAATTAAATGTTACTTTCATTAGAATTAAGCGCTCATGTTGCGCTCTTGTTTATAAAAAAGAAGAGTGAATTTGGTGTCTATAAATTTTCACAAAAATGGACGATACAATGTCAATTATTTAATAAAATCAGTCAAGAACGGATTTTAAAATATTATAGACATTCAAGTGCTTCTGGTTAATTAGACATTACTTACGAATGTTTAGTCAAAAAGTTATTAATTATTTTACGATATAAATAAGCTTATAGAATTTTGATATATTCATTTTAACAAGTTAAGCACTATTATTTGCTGTATACTCTTCAAACCAAAATTGTATCTGCATTTAATGTTAGAATAACTCCTAAGATCTACAATAAACAAAAATGTAAACCTTTTTTAATAAATTCTTTGTAACATTATTATCTGTAAAATATTATAATGTGCGCAATATAGAATATGAATTAATATGATTGTTCGCCAAATTCATATATTAAAAACTGTATAAGATATTCTTTTTTATTTTTCAAAGGATCCACTTTTACTTGCAAAAATGATAAAATAAATATCGTGTATTTAATTTTATATTTCTTCTATATTTTATTATTAACTAAATTGATACTCTATTTTACATGAAGCTCATTATTATTACTTATTTGAAAAAATTAAGAATAAAAGTCTTACATGAAATATTAATACACATATATTTTGAAAATTACATTTATAAAAAATTGTGTTATTTTTGTTATAAATAAATTTTTTTATTAATCATATTATTGTGAATATATCTTTTACTTTCGAAATCTTTATAGTCCAAACAATAAAATGCTTTAGTGGTGGTGCACTATTACTTAATTACAAAAACCTTATATTCAGAGACTACGTTAGTTGTCTTTGGTTATATTTTAAATATCTGATAAAACCTAAAATTAAGAGAAAAAATTGGATTAAAAATTATTTTGATTGGTATAAATTAAGTTAATATGTATTTTATTGATCAAGCTTTTCACATATATACATATATACATATATACATACACATTGTTATGCATAAAAATAAAGGCTGAACAAAAATGATTGTTTTATTAACTTTCCATTCTGATTCCAAAAAGTAACAGTGTTATAAATTAATTAATGCATTAATTATAGTATCGGGGTGAATCCTCGGCAGTGAAATGTGACTCATGGAGAAAACTATTTCTATATAAACAGAGAAGATTAAAGATTAATATCAATTTATTCTCCAAAATAAATAATGCATATGAAAAGAAAAATTTATATATGGTTATAATCCAGGAGATTATAAAAACATGCACAGTTTATATATATTATATAACAAAAAGAAAGCATTATAAAAAATTGAGGTAGAATATTTCCAATTAATTTAAAATATTCTGCTAACTTTAAAGGGTATTTAACTGATGATTTTTATTTTCTGAGAATAGAAAACAATTATAAAGAACTAAAAAACTAAATATAACAAATTTTTGGATATATACGATTTTACATATAAGAATTTTAGAAAAAGATTTATTCCTTTTTAGGATATTGAATATTTGAAAATTATTTTATAATCTCATTTACTTTCTTCCCTTATTGTGGCACACAAACGCATAAAAAATTGAAATTATAGAAATTAAAAATGCTCACTCTTTTATGTATTACTATATTGTAAAGAATTTTTAGCAGAGAATAAAACATAAATATTGAAGATAAACGATTTTTTAATTAGAGAAACAAATCATTAATTAATTTCCGCATTGCTATGCAGCACATTTAAAAAATTATTGTATGTAGAAACAATTCTGATTTATATGATCCTAACTTACCTCACTTGTATAAATTTAGACTTAATTTGCCCCTTTTGTTTAAAATTGTAAAATACGTACAATTCTCTACTACGTACTATTAATAAAGCATGGCGAAAATGTTATGCTAAGCGAGAAAGTGTACACCTGTGCATACGCGATTTAGTTTAAATATAAAACGTGAAAATAATTTTAAATTTGTTTGTGAAAATTCAAACATTTAAGCAAAAAATATATCTTGATAACTAATTTTTAGATTCTTTTTGATACATAGTGTTAGCATAATTTTTTTCACTACATTTGTTGAAACTTCATTTAATTAAAGTGAATGAATAATAAAAGCAATGGGAGATTATGTATGTCAATGATAAACAAATGTGTTGCTTTTTTTAATATATAAACCATTGCGCGAATTGATATACGTTTGAAATTGTATGTGAATTAAAAAATGATTATACATGTCTGAAAATACTATTTTACTCTAAATGTTATCATCTTGATGGTATCTATATTATTTTGAGAGTTAAAAATATTAACTTATAAGAATTAACCCTTGTAGAGTTAAAAAACTAAATCTTTGAATTGTGTACTAAAATCGTTTAAATATTTAATAAAATCTTAATATGGTAATATAAATAGGCAATTTTCATAAATGGTGTTTTAATGTTTTCTTTTTTCAGAAAAGTATTTTCATACCTACTATTATAATCGAAAGGAATATTTTTGTGTTCGTACGTTTTAACCTAGAGCTAATTCTTATTTATTACTATAACATGCTTTAGTTTGTGATCTTATATTTTCTGAGATATATCTTCTGTTAACAAATCAGATATTGTGTAGTGTTATTTTTAGTAAAGCAGGCACAATACAATAGATGTAAACAAATGAATTCTACAGCTAATATTAAAGATAATGCTGTAAATTTACAGGACGTAATTTTGGCACTAATTGTGATTTATATTGTTATCTCGTGTGGATGGGATTATGGGTGCCTGTTTAAGTTCTCGTATAATGCTGTATATTATTCTTTTGAGGCGATGGTGAGGTAGTGATATGACACGATATTTGCACTGGTCAGTTATCCCTATCCATACCGTGTTATTTTAAGCATCCATATCCGGGGGGGCTATAATTCTCAAACATCCTGGCGGAGTAAAGTTTTAAAACTTGACATATAGGTAAACAAGGATATTTTGTAAGACATTCCATTTATTTATAGTATAAAATTTAATTTAAGCAACATTTTGAAAAAAATTAGCAGTATATCACGAATATTATAGCATATTATATCTAAATATCTTATTTTTATTAAGTATAAAAAAATTAAAGAATTTTATTGATTTTGAAACTTTGAAGAATTTTTTATACAAACGGTATTTTTTACCAAGGTCACTTGACCACCCCATAGGGTGTACAGTAGTGAATATAGCGCTAAAATTTATAAATCTATATTTTTGGAAAAGTCACGGTAGCTTATACTGCTCCATTTGTTTCTTGAAAATTTACAGCAAAAAATACTTACTGGAGTGGGGGTACATCTCCGGTATGGATATGGTTAAGGAAAAAGGAGAGTTGAATTCGAAAGAATTTGAATGAAGTTTGAATTTAAAATAATATTGTATGAGAAGAGAATAATCAGTTTTGTTTGAGTGTAAAAGAATGCGCTAATCTCTGGAGAAATGTGAATAGCTAGAATAAAAGGAGTTCCAGAGAAAAGGAGTCAGAAATAGAATGTGTGATTATTTTGTCTGGTGAATCGGAACAATGTGCTTAAAATTCCGAGCCAAATAATTTACAGGGCCTAGAATAATAGATATAGCTAATGAATTATTATAATTTAATGATTAAGTCTATAAAGTATGTAAACGAAAGAGCCGTTTTCGAGCGAGGTAGCATAATGTATTAAGTAATATACGACATGTTTTGAACATATAAAGTTTATTATCAAGAGTAGTAGGGGTAGGGGTCTCACGACTTCACCCCCCCCTGCCTCCCCCTCCTCCCC
>JAYRBW010093992.1:0-20789 GCA_036023295.1 Invenusta paracnida
TAAGTATTCCTTAGTCATGGCTCAAGCCAACTCTGCTAGAAGTCTAAGTATTCCTTAGTCATGGCTCAAGCCAACTCACCAAATTTCTATCATCCAGCAGTGGTGTTTTTCTAGCTATACTTTGTTTTGGTTCGTGTCAGCCGTTTTTATCTTATACGTGCGTGTCAAAGTGTTTAACATCCTTATTTATAACATAAATAAGAGAGCATATTTTTGTTGTTTCAATTGTTTTTTTGATATACTGAATAAAACATAAAAAACAAGTTTATCGAAATATAAAAGGTAGTTATTTTGGGCGTTGAACTAACGGCTTCCTAGCTGGATAACATATATTTAGAAACAACAACAATTTTACAGGTTGTAGAAACAGATGATTAACGAGTTGTCATTTTCCAAATTAATTTGGATTATTAAATAATAATGTAGCTACGCATGTTATTATAAATGTTAACTTTTCTTCGTCTGTTGTCGTATCTATTATTCTTAAGCACACAAGTAAAATATTGATGCTAATTTAATGAAGCAAATAATGAGATCAATGCTTCTCATATATTATTATGAATTATTATTATTATCTGAAATGTGTTAATTCTTAGACTGCGTAATTCCCGTATTTTTTCATATCATACTTTTGGAAATATTTTCGCTTTATATTATTATATTCTACATTGTAACTCTGATAAAAAGAATGAAATTAAAATAATTTCGAATTGAGATAAAATAAATAACTCTGCTGTTTTTATTTTCCTTACACCTATTTGGAAAACTACATACCTACTTGTAAGTAGTGAGTACGACTGTTGAATAGCTCAAGTTAGAGAGTTCACTAACCTGTGAATGTGCTGATGCTGTTGGCAAAGCCCATCACTAATCCCGCAAAATTTGGTGCAATATCGATCACATTGACAGCATACCCAGCCACGGCAAGTCCGGAAAAGCCTGAATTATGTAGCAGAGGACCAAACGAAAGGAGGTTAAAAGAATTTCGGGGAAGATTGGCTTTTGCATTATATCGGAATTCAAGGATATATTTTCAATTTGTATCATGCAACAACATAGAATATCGTATTAACGTGATGTTATGGCTAGGAGATTGCTCCGAATTTGTGTGTGTACAAATAATTCCTCTGAGGAATTGGAAGTGATTTCCCTTGTTAAATAATATATTTACTCTACTGGTAGGAATAATATGTAGTGAAAGCTTGTGTCGTGGTATAAATTGTAGTATAGCAGATGTGAGAGATATATATTAAGAAAGTAATTTTATCTTTAAACAAGGAAAGCCTTAACTAAAGAAGCATGCGTATTTTTTAGATATTTCATAAATAGAAAACGTATTTCAATAATATGATATTTTCTTTAAGTTCGTTTGAAATGGAATAATTACTTAAATATCAATAGCATGTATATTAACAAAATAAACTTGCAAATTTGTTTTGTCAGGTAGTATATTATAAATATATGGAAACTAGTGTATTCATTGATATATTTTGACCCTTCTCTGCAATCTAATACAAGCAAAGGTAAATAAAGAGATAATAAAAATATTAAGAAGTAATCAAAGTTATCTGCAATGCCGCAGCGTAAGGACAAATATGGACAAGACGAGAATTTGGCACGTGGAGGAGTTATTAATCAGAAAAGTGGGGTACAAGTTAGAAATGATAAGAGTCATACAGGACAATAACTAGAATATATAAAATAAATGCTATTTTTCATCAAATATTTATAGATTAAACATTTTTTATTTGTAATTAATAATTCAAAGAAGCTACACATCTATAGGCTCTGTAGACCAGTCATTACCATTATTGATGACCTTAACTAATACTATGACCTATGTACTATACTACTTTTGGTCTAAATGAGAACCTAATTTATGTATATGTATGTGTGATAATAATAATTAATTGAGTAGTTTAACATATAATATATAAAATAATGAAACTAGTAATGATAATAGTAATAACCTGGTTTAATTGTACTACCGTTAGGTTGTTTACACTACACAAAACGTGTTATACTACAAAATTGTCATTTATAAAAAATTGTAAACATTTGATTCATTATTGAAATAAATATAAATTGTTGTATGTGACGAACCATAGCCACGTAATAACACATCTAAAGTTCATTATTGGCTAATCAATTTCACCAAACTATCTATAATTACGTAATATTTGAGGACTATATTGTGTTTGGTCATAATTAATATACTTTCAACGTTTTTATTCGAAAGATAATAATAATTATTAATTAAAAATAATAATTATACTATGGATATTATGAACCTGGGTTGATTATACTATGAGTATTATGAACCTGGGTTGATTGTACTATGAGTATTATAAACCTGGTATGATTATACTATGGGTATTATTAATGAACCTGGGTTGATTGTACTATGGCTATTACGAACCTGGGTTGATTATACCATGGGTATTCTGAACCTGGGTTGATTGTACTATGGCTATTACGAATCTGGGTTGATTATACCATGGGTATTATGAACCTGGGTTGATTGTACTCTTGAGTATTATGACACAAGTATAACTATATAAAAATGTGCGTTTAAGAAGTAGTAATTAGTTATAATGTTAATCTGTAATTAATTTAATAAAAAGCAATTACTGTAATATACTAGATTACAAATTGTTGCAATGTAAACACATTTTGAACAATTATAAAATTATGATAAGGCATTCGAAAGTCTGTAAATCAGTTAGCAGAATGTTGTGATTAATTATTTGTCCAGTACCTAAGTAGCAGAGAGAATTTTAGTATAAACCTATCGTTAAATCGTTTACAGGGCCTATAGAATGGTAGCACCTAGGTATAAGGAATGGCTGTAGTGTAATGGTTATATGAACTGTTTAATTTGTTTCGAAATATATATTCTTATTTTGTTTAAATGCTCAGAATTAATGATATCTTTAGTTCTATTTATTTCGGTAAGAGTCGGTGATACAATGAATCTAACTTGGCTCTAACTAATCTAATCTAAATGTTAGCTCAAACCAATATCTTGATAATGTATTTTGCTAATTTGTTTAATAAATGTTTTACAATTACACAAGTAGGTAACAATTGCAAGTTTGCAAGTAGCAATAACTGAAGCTTAAAAACTTAGACTTTATGAATGATTACCAACATATTTAGCATTGATAATTAAGAACTTATAATTTGTTTAAATACACAGATTTTTGTGCAGTCAGATACGTTAAATTCGTTATTTGTATTTTAAAAGCATTACATTTGAAATTAGAAGTTAATTAATATTTTCAAGTATTATCGGAGTTAGATGAGTGACAACTCACCCAAGGCCATTGAAAGTAACACCGTAGCAATAATATCATTGGTTGCGAATCCCAGAGCTATGAAGAACACAGCCTTGAGACCGAATCCAAGACCAGCAAAAAGTTTGCGGATCGCCGTCAACGATAGGGACGTCTTTAGTCGAATGAAATCAGCTAGGAGCCCTCCTGGAACATAATGTAAAAGTGAATATTGTCATATTTCAATCAGTGAATCAACTGAATCAGGTGAATCAACAAGAATGAATCAACTATAAAAAAATATATACAAGAGAAAACAGATGTATGGAAAAAGTAAGAAAATTCACAAATTCATTATACCTTTATATATAATTTAAAACTTATTTAGATTATTTTATTTTTATAGATAAAATATAAAACTTACTCCCTAATATGCTAATTATTGGTGAACATGAATTAAAAATTATTTTCAGTACAATCAATCAGAATCGAAATATTTTGTAGACTGCTAGAATACTTGAATAATAAAATGAATGTCATACTTTTCTAATAACTTTAATATGTAAACTTATCTTTAATTTTATTTCCTTATATCAATAACTATTACGAATAATAACAATAAAATAATATTTATATTCATGGACAATTTTATTATAGTCAAATATAGATTTGTTTTATAACAATCATTTCAGTACAAAAATATAAAGTCGAAAACATGTTATTACTGTTTTATTAAAGGTCACATTATTCTGTTATAAATCTCAAATTTTAATCAAATATAAACTCATAAACTCATATTTCTACTCTTAATCTTCACGTGTGACGAGGCATTCATTTCAGCCACATTGGGGCATGTCTAATGAACTATTGGTACCTACTGTGCTTGCTTATTGCTTTCTATAATAACAGTATCCTACAAAAGCTGCATTTAATATATATATATATGTATATATAATATATATTGCTTTCACTGTCCCATTTACGGAATAATTTTTAAAACACTTAATGCAACATTGCTTCAAAACATCAACATTTAAGTTTTAATAATTGACGCATACATACTTCATTTCATATTGTATAGGTATTTAGATGTAATTTTAAACCGAATTGCCTCTAATAATTAGTATAATACGCAGTTAGAATATTGTTGAACTCAAAGATAAACCCTATCCTATTGTTAACTTAAACATTATCAAACAAGAAAAGCTAGAAGTGCAAACAACTTGCCAAGGTAAATGTAATATGTACTCTGTAAATAATATATCGATCGATTGAAGCTTCCTAACCGAAAACTTGATATGTATTTTCTGCGCACAGACTGTAGTTTATACATTATACATACTTCAAGCAAGGCTATCTATAACAGACTGAAGAAATTCAGTTTACCTGCTCTCTCTTTAGATATTTTAATAAGTATGTATGTCCCTTTCACTAGCCATGATCTTTTAATTGTATGGCCGACTCTTTCGAGGTCTATTTTGCATTTACTCACCTCCGTCCTATATTAAACAGCGTTCCCTCTTTCATTCCTCTCTTCTGCCATCGCGCAATGTTTAAATCTCATTTTAGATAGAATTGTTTTTTAAAAAACATTAAATATATATATAAATATTTGTTATTAATTGATAGACGTATGGGTGCGTAAGTTCTACTTGTATATAGCATATCGGCCTTAGATACCGACTTTTGACAGGCTAAAATTAGTCCCGCATTCAATGAACAAGGTTTTAACCAAGAAGGGAGAAATGAGACAAACGTTGAAAGCATTTTTACTGTATTATTTATTATTTACATTTTGTCACTCATAAGAAAGCCATTTATCAAAAGTTGAACACTCAAATTGATACACAAATAATTGTATGAAAATATTCCCAGTATTGGTTTGATGCGCGTGTTATAAAAAACACGATTATATCATTTTTGTGTGTTAGATTTGAGTGATTGTCAATATGCAGTGTTTTGAAAATCAAATATTCACATTTCGCCTGGTTTTATTAAGTGCAAATTTCACAAATATATTGCATAACCATCGAGCTGTGATGGCAATATTCATATTATTGTATGTACATTACTTTTAATATTTTGGACTATATCAGGAAATGAATTACAATAAGCTTAAATATACATTGCATTTAATTGACTCCACGTTTTGATCCAAACATATTTTCCATACAATTACTCGAATAGTAAATGGAACAAACTTCCTGTCAGTTATAATATACAAGTTTAAAGCGTCGTCAAATGATTTCTGCGAAGTCAAACATAAAATTCACTGTTTTTCGTGTTTCAGTGTAATATACTTATAATCAATATAAATGGGAAAGATAACAAAAATAATATGGAACCATGGATATTTCTATTAAACTATCCATCATACTATATCGTGGGGTAATGTTCCAATATAAGTCTATTGGTCTGAGATATTTTAATCTATGCATTATCAAATATGCGGAATAATCTGGAGCTGGAGCGACGACCTTTTCCTGTGAACTATGAGGGCTGTCAGAGTGCGGTGCTAGCATTTTATGAAGGCTTGTTCCGAGGAGAAAGACTCCCTATCGAGCCAAATGAAAATGTGAAACCAAAAAGGGAATATCGCTCAGTTTGTCGAAGAAAGAACGTGACCTTTTCACAATCGATATGATTTATTTATTAACCAGCAAGGTGGAGGCTTCCTAAATTTCATCTGTGATAATTTTGGTGTGTTACTTCTTCAAAATTGGTACATCCATGCTTGTTTGAAAACAAAATGCAGTTAGATTACTTATATGTTTTATACTTCGTTGTTTTCAATTTCACACAAACATGGTTGTATTATATGATGACTATTTAGAGCATCATAATACTTATCATTTGTGTATGCTGGAAAGTAGCTGCCTACCAGTTGGTATTCTCTACCGTTATATGAGCTATGTATTTACTGACTGAAAAGTTATATTTGAAAAATAGGAAATCATTGTATAGCACAAATTAGCATTACAGTAATACGAAATTTTAGTTTTAAGTAGATGAAATAAGTATAAAAGCAGATTTACTTATTTTAAAATTACTATTCGAATATTGAATTACTATACTTGGAATTACATGTGAGAAAATGGGCGATATATAAACTCGAATGTTATTCGAAATTATCACAAAATATTTATAATTCTTGATTTCGGTAAATCATTACAATAAAAATGCGCATTAAAAATGTAGGCCATATTTGTATAAATTTTTCACCTCTAAAATATTATCAACTTTCAAAATTGTATGTACATATAGATTTAATATGTATGGAGTTTGAATAGTCAGCATTGTGGCATAGACTATAGTATCCGGTTGAAAATCAAGGTCATGAATGCCCAAATCACGTATTATCAAAATTATTTTAATATTTCGTCTTTGAGCTCGTTTTTTTTAACTTTTATTTTAAACAACGTGATTGAGATAGGCACAACTTTACTAAAGACGATAATTTACAGCGTGGTCTCAAAATAAAATGATAGAGTTGAGACACATTTTCTCTATTTCTTTCTTTATAACGATTTTATGCGTGATTCTTTCGACATAAAAAAAATAGAGACTACAAAATATGTTTAAATATTGAATATAATTTAAAAATATCACCATCAAAATTCTAGAAATGTGTACCATTTTTGTCTTAAACCTTAAATGTTACTTTTATTCTCCGAAACTGCAATGATTGAATGTGTCAGTATAATCCTAGTATTGCGTAATAATGTAGTATTGTGAATGCGAAGTAATAGAAATTGTTACTTCAATATCTCAATTTCAAACTTTAGGAGGAAAATATTATATTATTGCAACAAGAAATCACAAATTTTAAACTGTAAAATATAGCCAAGATTGTGAGATAATTGAAATTAAATTACTGCAAAGAAATACGAAGCAAAAAAACTGATTAATGTGTTTAGAAGACTGCCAATGCTCCCATCTGCAGTAAATTAAAGATTTAAAACAAAAAAATCCTTTTAATATTTCGTTAACAGCTATTCCATTGTTCCTCGGGATTTTTTCGAAGTAAGTTTAAATACAATTTATTTGTACATATATGTAAATACCTGCTGTGCCTTATATTGAGATTTGACTAGAAATATAGCAACGTTTTTACATTTTCTGCATTCAAAGATATACTAATGACTATGTGCATTATTTAAGAATGTTTAAATCCAAGAACGAATTATCTATTATATGAAAGCAATTTCTAAATAATGTGACTCTTTTTAACTGGGGAAATATTTGTTAGCTACTTAAATATACTTTTATCCAAAAAGATTCATGTTTACTAAAATCAACCTTAAATCTGTATAGTATTGTTTAAAAGGCAAATAAATAGCAGGAATTAAGAACTAAAAAATCGGTTGCAATTGACGATCTAGTTTATGTATAGGATAATTTATTAAATACAAATAATGCCGAGAAATGATTTCAAATGCCACCACGGTTTGCACAAAACTTCTGTTAACCAGTATTTTTTTCAAATATTTCCACCAAAACGTAATAATGAATGGATGTACAACGTGCCAAGTCTAATTCATGTCAAAATCACTTCGATTCAGGGGTCATTAACTTCTCGTCGCTCTTCAGATATAATCGATATGCGACCCCGATGACTACGTCCGTACACTACGTCTGTAGCGTAAGCTAGACGTATGAAAGGGGCACTGAAGGGACGCAGAAGTGACTGACGTTTGCGAAGCTTATGATATCAGCAAACTTGAACAATCCCTTACATAACTAAAATGAAATGTATCGAAAATGCTCACAGTATCACTTGATACTTAATATTATATTTGATGTTGAGTTGTTTCTCTAGAAATATCTGTGTTTCGTTTTAGTTGTAGGAAAGCATACCAAAATGTTAATTATACAAAAGCATGAAACTTATATTTAGTTCAAGGTTTAGATATGTCCATTTTTATAAAATGCAAATTAACAATATTGTAAATAGAATTTGAAGCTATAATATAATACCAGTATGTGTATGTATAAAGCATCACACATATACTAATATAACAGTCATCAGAAATATCAAACCTAACTTATATCTTTAAATATATTTACACATATATAAAAATTGTGAACAACCTTTTAATTATACGATAAATATAACTTTAAATTTCGCACAAAAATCGATTCCATTTGATTACTTATTCATTTAGGTGCTCTTTATTTGTTAATCTGATAAATTAAAATTTACTAACTATAATTATTTATCACGGTGATTTAATTTTACAATGATATTATAATTTCTCATCGCATTTTTTAATATCAAAAAGCAAAGGATTATTATAGCGTATACAACTGACAAATAGTAATTGTAGGAGTAAAAAAATGTAAACAAACAATATTATTTAACTCTAAATAATTTGTTTATCTATTTTATAGATTCTATATACATTTTATTATAAGAAACGTAATTTACTATCTCACAATAAAAATAAGTTAATTGATTAAGTGAAATGCTTCGTATATAATTTATCAAAATAAACGAAGAATGTGGCGAAATTTTTTATATACCTCTACTAACTTTGAGATTGGGTTTCCTATTTTACACGTAGAAAATAGTAAAAATAAAATTTGAATCTATTTCACAAACAATACTTTAGTTTTATTCTGTCATAACATAATATAACATAAGTTTGAATCACAAACTCCTGGTTAACTTTTGAATGCAATATATTTTCAAATACTCACTTATGAAAGAATCTGTATCGTTTTTAGGAAACAATGATATTACTAATTGATACATTAATTATTATCTCAAATTTTTTATAACATCGTGTATGTATGTAGCATACTATGCACTGGTATTTCATGCCTAAACATTTGATTTTCAACCCCCTCAACAGCCCTTTTTGATATATAGATCTCAGATCGATAAAATTCCCCCATTTTCACCCTCGTGAGCAAACACAGCAGAGGCATGAACTGGGACAGGGGAGGGGGTATCTTGCAATCTAGGCAATGATCCCAATTTAGATTCCTTTCTTATAGTCAAGGACTGGAGGAGTTCAAGTTGATCGACAGATCAGCTGTCTGATCCCCACCCTCGTCTCATGCAGTCAGTCGCGTCCTTATTGACTCGATAATGGAGCACAATGCTTTAACCATGCTTTCTCGCAGTTGAATGCCCACTCATACGCCCGCAGTCTAAACCCTCCAAGCGTTTTTTTACTATTTCTATTTCTAGACAATTATATTTATTTATTTGAGAGTATTTACATTTGGGGCTCCTCTGCCACATAGATGTCCTAGGACTAAATCTCCGCGCCAGTTAACTTATTGCTCTTTAGCTTTTTAGAAACAAATCCTGGACAGCCAGTCGACAAAAACTTTTTGTTTTCACTTATCTAATATACCAAAAGTTCATATCTATATGAAAGCTCGTGAGAGTTGATTTCGCATTTGATTATGAATATTTTATTCTTTTGGTTTACACTGTTGAACTCTAGATTTTGTTTCTATAGACTGATTTCAATATGTGTAATTTTATAACAAAGTCTGAATAAATTCTAATTTAGTTACTTTGAATATATTCCAATTTGAATACTCAAAAAAGTATTTTTACGAAATATTTGCTTACTGTAAAATTATAAATTGCACTTAAATCATTTAACACTCTCACTTTGCGACGGCATGTAAATCATTTGTTAGTCAAAAATGAAACTAAAAGATTTATATTCCATCAGAAAGAATAGATTTTAACATTAAAATATTATAACGTTACGCATTATATTTATTTTAGAAAAGTAAATTAATATTCATTTAAATACTTTCCAAACGTTTGGAGCCTTTTCTGACATGTAAAGCGCAGATTTTAAATTGGTGATAAGATTTTATTTCAATATATTTTGAGTTTCAATCTTATTTGTTTAACTTTTTTCTCTATTTTTTGTGAGCAGATCTATTCTCTTCTCATTCATTTTTACAAATTAACTTTTAAAAGAATCAAACGAGTTTCACTTACCGTAAAGAAAATTGGCAAGTACATATTTCTGTCTATATGTAACAATAGGCTAACTTACAAATAATACTTTTTGTCGCCATTTTGAAAAGTCTGATTCTACAAGCTATACTTTCAATACACTAGTTTGAATATAATTCCTTCTTGAGGACGCATTTCTCTTCTTTCTCCTTACTGAGCGTAAACACAAATGTTAGAGAGAAGTTTTTTTTACAAAAGTTTGAATTTCAATGAAGTTAGTGGATAAGCAGAAAAATACATATAATCGGGCCAAAATAAAAACATTTAAAACATATTTTCATATTAAGAGGAAATTTCTTCGTAACATTTAATTAATTTATTATAATTTTAAGAGTTTTTATATAATTAATGGTTATTTCGTTAGCGGCCGGAAATCTGTCACAATCGAAACATCGCTTTGATATTGAAGATTTTAACTGGAAACATAACCCTCTCACTGACTTAAAACTGTGCACACTGAGCATAGTGTATTCCATATAAATAAGAAGAAATACTTATTTGGCTTGCTTAAAATGATTAAACTGTTGCATGACATGAATTTTGAGATGGACAAATTGCTAAGAGCTTCCGCGATCCATTTTCTCTTAATTTGATGAATTAAGCGGGACAAATTTGTTTTGATCTTCCATCTCATACATAAGTCACACGAATTTGAGGAAGAAATGGCCAAGAGGCTTTTTACCCCTGGTAATAATTAGTTGATTGCAATTAGTTTTCTTTTTTGCCTAGATAATTTCATACTTTACTTTCCTTGCATGTTATTTTAGAGCAAGCGAATAACACCACCAATTTAAATTCGACAATTAGAAAACTAAAAATAATCGTTTGATTTCAAATTAAAATGCAGTAAGAAATATTCCTTTTTCATACATTCGTTTTTTTGAAAGCTGAATTTTCGGTTATATTTTTCACGTCGTGCGTTTCCTCTTTGCACAATTATATTTGTGTTATTACTTTCATATGCTATTATATAGTTAAACTCAAGGAATTATTATTTAGCATATTTATTCTGCCTATTTTGTTCTCAGTGTAGATGTAACAATATTATGGTTTATGCTAATATACTTAAATTACTCGTTGATTCCTCTCATGCAATTAGTTATTTAGATAAACTTTTAGTTACGCAATTTGTTATCCTTAATTGTTGGAGATTAAAAGGCATTTCAAGTCTTTTGAACGTATAATAAATTAATAATTTAAAATTAGTCTTTCAAAAGACTATTATTATTGAATTACAATTTATTACAAAAGAAATGTTATCGATTATTTGGGTGCATCTAGAAAGAAGATTCCTATATCGCACATAATTAATAACAATTTCGATAACTGGCACATAAATAAAAATAAATATTCGATAGACTATGAATATTGGTCACAGTAGGGAACAACCATAGGGGAACAAAAGAGTCATGACATTTCAGAAATATAATATTTGATCGATTTTCTGAAAAAGTTACGGAAATGCTTGTCACATGGATATGCCTTCTTTTAGTTAAGAAATACTTCAACTAAACAGTGATTATTTCCAATTGATATCAATTGCTGTACAAATGTCATTTTATATCTCTAAAGAGCGTCTAAATATATTCTGGATCCTTGAGCTTAGACTTAGTGCATATGTACACACAACTGCCACGTATTCGTCTATATATATGTATATTGGTTATTCATTCATTAGAAATAAAATCTTTTCTTTTGATCATGTCTCTGCTATATCGATGTAAATATCGTATTTATAAATGATTATAATATAAAATGAAGAGGGCTATTGATTATAATATCTATAGTCTTCTTTGACGTTCCTCCCTTTTCGATATGTACAGGGTTGAAACTTATTCTTGCGTATATGCTAAAGGTGCAGTAGGCATATGATCGAGACTGCACAAATAAAGGTATACGCTGCCAAAAGAATCCTTTTGTTTTTATGAACATAAGGGAGAGTCAGCGTAGCCTGAATTCATAATTCTACTTTATATTGGACATTTATTATTCATAGTGTTATAAAATATGTTCCGTTTGTTCTTTAGTAAACTAAACAAACAGAGTAATCTAAATTCCAAGGGTTGAGGAGAGTATTGTATAATATGCTGATCATATATATATATATACAGAATGCCATCATAAAAATATGTCCAAACTGCAACCTTGTAGAGCACTGACTTCAAATTCAAATAGTAAATAATTTATGAGCCAATTTTGTTAAAAACAGAAATTATAAAGCGAGGAAAAAAACAAATTTAAATAGGTTAACATTCCAGTTTAAAATATAATATTATCTAAGGTATATCTGGTTAAAAATATTTTCATGCAATTATTTGCGGAATACAATTTTATTGTTTCATCTTATTGTATAGACTTATATCTGGATTTAATGATTCGCACTCAAAAATTACTTGTTTACATTCGCATTTTTATATCAATACTCATGGTAATATTTTAAAAACAATGTTGAAAAAAATTTAATTGCAGATGATGTAATTATATTAACACTTTCTAACATATAGGCAATGATCATAATTAAGCCTATAATAAATAAAATTAAGTCGAATGCTTAGAATTATATATTTCTCGCATATTCACAGTTAAAATGTGATTTTATGTTTAGTATACAGGTCCTTAAAATGATTAATGATATGTATTTGATTAAAGTTTTGATCAAAGTACACGTTTTAATTTTGTAATTTACTCAATATATTAATGTGATGCTTAAACTAATCACAAACAATTCATATAATGAATCAATTCCATCATCTAATTCAAGTTTTACAAATAATTGTGTCATTTAAAAGCATGCTAATATGAAAATCACCAGGTCCTTAATGAAATAATTGTCACAGATTAAATATATATATATATAGGTACCTACTGGATATTATATTACCCCACTCCATAATATATCAGAATATTATTAATAAACAGAATTTACACTCCTTTCATATAATAAATCTTTAAGTAACTAAAGTTTTAAATATATTGTTTGAATAAGTAAATCTAATATATTGTAAAACATTCCAAATTATGAAATAACTTTTAGACAGTTTCCTCAAACAAATATTCATCGTAAAACTATCTCACAAAGAAGCAATAGCACAAAATTGGGATTTTAACATTTTAACATTAAGCAAAATAACAAAGAAAGTAATTGTAGGTGTATGTATTTCACACGGCGTAATAATATTTTTAAATAAATTTCAAAAAGACTTCCCTCTGACACACAAAGAAAGAAAACAATATTTGAACTATGAAATGTCAGAATAATAAAATAGATACAAATAAGAAATGTCATTAAAAGTTTTGTTTTTTCTATATTTATCTTATTAGAGAATTATTCTTCTCCTCAATAATTTTGTTGACGTGCGCTTGCAAGGTTTTCATTTCGGAAGCAGATTTTCGTTTGCGAAAGCACTATACTAGACTTTTATTCTGATATTCATTCTTCTCGCTTACAGTTATATTCAGTTTAAGCGGCAATTTTTGTGAATAAAATATGTAAGTTACATTTCTTGTAGTATTATTTAAAATGGAATAGTAACAAGTAAATTGACTAATATATACGTATAGGTAGGTGTATGTGTAATGCTACTACCTAATTCCACCATATGCCTTTTTCTAAGCATTACAAATCTATATGTGTAAAGGTTGACTTTGTTCAAAATATCATTTCACATGATCGATAAATGATCGATAAACAGTCGATAATCAATATGTACAACAGCTACTTTTATTTCTCGAAGATTTATAAGGAGAGATATTTATTAATGTAAAATATTATTACAGTTAGGTATATGATGCGGCTTAAATTTTGTCACACATAATATGTCTAGATTTAAAATATGACACCTAATTTAAATATATACATTGTAGAATGAATTTTATTCTTTGAAACATAATATTTTTTTAAATATTATTTTCAAATTTGGCAAAAAGGAATTCTGTTTGTTATTATACCAATATCTAACATTTAAATTTTACACGTGACAACATACTTATCGTATACTATTATAAATAATAATATTTAGGGTCAATACAAACATTTACAATGCAAAAAAATATAATATATATACCTACAGATACTAAAAATACAAAAATAGATAATATTCCCTTGGAAACTGAAGATGCAGAAGTGATAGCCATATAGCTTTCGTATTATATGGAGGATTAGAAGATTCACAGTATGATACTACGCACGTAAAGATGAATAAATCGAAAGACAAGGAAGAAAGACAAAACAATTAACTGGAATTATTGTAAAAAAGTGGCTATAACTATTTGACAGAATATGGAACATTATTCTATATGTATGATGAATACATCGGAGTGCAAATATAGGTAATGATAATAATTTAATTATATTATTGATTAAGCGCAAATAAGTGATTTTATATGTCATGAATTATAAGTTGATATTCACTGAAGATTTTCCCAATAGTGTACACATGCAGGATGTATTTTAAGCGAATATGCATACTAAGAATAAAAATACAGATATTTCGAAAACAGAAATTCAGAAACTCAATGGAAAATGCCCAGTTGCCAGTAGGTATATCTACAATATATAATTGCTAGTTCGGACATAGAATTATTACTGACAGTAACAGGCATATAGAAATAATTTAGTCAGTAAAGATTTTATAATCAATAGTTCAAGTAATGTGTTTTGCATATTTATATTATAACTATCAATTTTGTTAATATTCCTTGACATAATTTTCTTTTGAAATTTTATCTTTTCCTAAAAGTCGTCTTAATATTACCAATCCATGTGTTGTTGGAAATCTTTATAAAGTGTAATCTTACGTGGTAATTTAAAATTGCAATTTTTGGAGTTACTAATAATTTGTTTCAATTAACTTGAACATTAATAAATTTATAATAATATTATGTAATAGTCATTAACTATTTTTGCGTTTATGGTACCTATAACTAGCACTTGAAATGGAGAACTAAAAGAACCACCAACATGTTAAGTGTAGTTTAGACCAATGAGGCCCCCATTCTGATAACGTCTCTGGGCAAATCAGTCAAAGTTTTCATGCCAATCGCTGCAATCAGAGAGATCGAACAGCGATCAGTTCATCTAGTGCGAAGTCAACACTCCTCTCTTCTCTCAATTCATGCCTCCACTTCCGTTCCCTCATCTATCTGGCTCCTTAGATAATTAATATATAACCTGCACTGCTGTTTGGCCGAATAATGGAATGTGTATATTATGACATCCTATATCGCCAGCTACCTCCATATACACTCTCTATAGGCTAGGTATATATCTTGTAAAGATAGATATGCGAGCCAAGTGAAGAGCGACTGGAAATACTGAAAGTGAGAGGAAAAGATTTTTATGAACTGAAAAGTCATTCCAACGACTCAAAAAGCAAACTCCCCTTTCCTTGTTCTCAGTTAGACTTCCTATATATATATATGTATATGTATATTTATTTATACCTGCATATTAGATTTTCTTGATTTCTGACTACTTTTTCAATCATCCTGATTTATGTTCTTCTTATAGCGAGCGCACACGCACGCACCCACGCATGCATGACACGACCGTCGACTTTGATTCATGCTTGCCATGCGTGCTTGTTTCCTTCCCAAGTATTCGATTCCCTTCACTTGGTTCTTCTCATCTAGAGGCAGGCGAGGAGATAAGTTAAGTCGCCCACGTCTGGTCCTTGTCTCGCAGGACTTTTTCGAGATTCCATCCCTGAAGCCGACCATCGTCCACTTCATTTTGCCGCTGTTATCACTTCTATACACCTCCTCCTCTCTGTGATATTAGAGATAGGACGGTATATACAAAAATGTATTTAGGCCTCATTCTGTCACCAGTCTCTTCTCCTATATATATATTACCTACACACTCGCAGGCGTATATTTATCTGTGTAAATTGTTGTGTAATGCGATATTTCTTGGAGAAATTGCTTTCATCGACCTATATCTATGGTTTGCTTTGCTTCCACAATGCCGCTTGCTTGAATACACGCCTCCTTCTTCCCCCCTTTCCAAGTAATTCCCATCGCCAATTGTCTCGATGTCTGTATATTATGTACGTCCCTCGCTTGCCATTATCCTTCATCAACAAATAATACTGGAATATACCTCTTCCCAATTCCCTCCTCTGCTTAGAGCTTACTTTTCATTCTAATGTTTCCCAACCGTGTGTACATAATTTTTTAACCGTCTCTCTTATTCACACATGGCATATTATATGTACACATTACATAGTATTGATATACATAGTTAGCCTAGCTCTTTATATGTATTATAACATGTAATCAATCAATTTAATATGAAATAATTAAGATGACTACATATTAGTATATAGTGACTTCATATTGTCGATATACATTTATATATTTTTTTTGTCGTTAAATACATGAATGAACGTAACGGAAGAAGATCAACATTTAACCTCAAACTACCCTGAATAGATTATAAGTGGTACATGTATATTTTAGCGGGGAAATACAAGTACTAATTAAATAGTATAATACCATATGCCTTTCATTATTGAATAGGTATTTTATTGGTGTTATGCAATAATACAATAAATGTGCATATTAAATCTCACATATATGCATACAATGTATGCATTATAATGAGTATACTTATTAAAGTTTCATCTTACAAGACCTCAATGCATCCATCTCTTACAATCATAAAATATTCTCGTAAATACCAAAATGCCGGACGCACTTTTGTAGATTATAAATATGTGGTAAACAAAGTTGGGGATGTAACATTTTGGCATACATAAATGATTATAAAGATATTTATAAATATAGTTAGAGGTATATTCATGAACTAAGAAAAAGTTACTTAATCACTTTGATTGAAAGTCAGTATATAAGTGCGTAACATTTTACCTGAAATACCATTACAGATGAATTTAATATCGATTCATAGGATATCAATCAATAACACCGAAGAAGATCCCTTCAATCATTAATAAATTGATTTAAATTATAGAATTATGTTAACGAAATATTACATGATTTCAATATAGCCGAGTAGCTTACAACAAACATGAAAATATTTATTATATTTTGACAGAGTTGCACATTGGTCACTATATACCCTCAAAATAAAGGAGTAACTTAAAAAGACAACCGCTGAAAACTAAGAATATTATTTTGTAAATATATTTCTATTTTTCAAAGATGGCCTTTTAAAGTTACTCTTTTATGATGTAGGTACATTTGTTTTGGCGGCGAAATTTCACATGAATTCTAAACTGTTGATTGCTCTCAAAGCTTTGTATACATCATATGCTTTGAACCAAATTTTCGCAAAACACTTGATAGATACTAAAGTAACTTTCAATAATATATACATTCCTTAAATTCCCTCAAGAATAGAAATTGATTTTAATTAGACCTGTACTTTGTAATAACAAGTTCATCTAAAAGCGACCAATACTCTATTTAACACATAGATTGGTATAATTTGACAACCTTTTGATGATTAATCCAGTATTTTCTATGTATATATTGAAGATAATATTTCTGCATGTTTAGTTTCAAAGTTTGAATATAGCACAAATGTCCTTTGTTTATTAAGAATATATATTCTTCATCTATGTATACCTTGATACAGCTGTTAACATTTATTTCAAAATGGATATCTAATTTGATTTATCTTTAAAAATTAACAAAACGAACAATTTAATCTTTTCAAATTGACTATCTTCATTATCTTCACGTGGCCAACTCATCTCTCTTATCTATCTTCATTATACCTATCTATAAAATTAAAGCAAAATCATTTAAATATTTTTACATTTGATTTTTCTTTTAAATATATGTTATAATAGAAGACGATAAACCATCGGTCATCGACCATTAGCAGTAAGTATTAATATTTAATGCATATTTTGTTGGTTCCAGATATATTTACTTTTGTCACAGAATGTTCAACATTGATCTCAGTTCGCTCTTTCTTTTCGAATCAAAATTAGATCTACTTTCTTGTGATTCGCATCTGCAACTTTCCCGAAGGTCAATTCTATTTTGGATCTACTCCAATACATTTATCAACTTATTATGTCCGTAAAATTTACAAACCAGGGCAAGAAATCATATTGTGAATTTATACATACTCCGATGATAATATATTATGCGTCGCTCTGTTTTATATGTAAACTATATTTAAGTGTATTTTGCATAACATCTAGAGTGTGCCTTTATAACTGCTTTATAATCACCACTTCATAACGAGCATAAAACACGATGAGTTATGATCCAATCTCTGTACATACTAATACACTTTCACTGTGTGATCTAATTAATACGAAGAAGACTAACAGGATGCATTTAAATTTTCATGTCAGCAGTCTACAATTTTGTAAAGCGTAATAATCTCCAATATTGTTTTTCTCATTTGTTATTATATATCATTGGCACAGTCGTAATATACGCAAACTAATTACTACTTTAGTAACCCTTATTTTAGCTTACGTAATATAATCAAATAGGTTCGGGATACAATTATTGTACATCGCTCTTTTATTAATATTCTATTTTCCATGCATTATGAAGAAATGTATAGCTTATTAATTTGATTTAATGTTTTGTCTCAACTACAAATGTGTTCACGTCATGTCCGGATATCAAGTATTTATGCATTTAAATCTAAATATAGAAGTTACAACTCATAGAGCCACAGATTTTATATAAACTATGATTTCCGTAATGTGCGCAATTACTAATCCATAAATAATAATGTTATGTATCCTTAAATTGCTTTTTTAGTTATAATGTATTTGTACCTACTACTTATGTATTACATATATATTATATACACTGATGTACTTCATTTTACTCAAATACAATATTTTGCAATAATAACCGCAAGCACCCAATATCTAATTGTTACTTTTCGAAAAGAAACCTGCCTGTGCTTTCAAATTTCAGGACAAAATTAGCTCGGGAAAAATTAGCTTTAGGTGGCAAGAAAATCAGACAAATTGGAGATTCAGAAATGTCACATCAAGCGTAAAATTGAAGGCAACCAAACGTTATAGACATGTAGACCAATTAATTAATTCGAAAAGATTCTGCACACTTTGATTTATGTTATTTGGTTCATTTGTAATCCTTCTAAACTGAAATATAGTTCTGTTCATATTTTACAATAAAAAGTAATTTGGCATTGTAATGACACACCCATGTGTGTCATGTGCTGAAAAATACGTAGATTTAAGCTTTTTAGTTTCAGAAATTCAAATGGATATGGTATTATTCTAATAACATACATACACCCGCCTCTCACGTCGTATTTATAAGCTTCTACATATCTAACATATTTTTTCATGTTTATAACAGCTTCTTAAATAAGTTTGTGATCAAGTACCTACATACATCATATAAATTAGTATTTTTCAATTATTTAATTAAACAATTTAAGATTGGTCAAAAGTGTTCTTCATCGAATGATGCAATTTCAAATACGCTGATAAAAGGGATACACACGAAATTTAAAATTTAAATTATATTCACGAAAACACGTTTCCCTCTAGTTGATAGTCACAAATAACTTCGACGAAATAAGAGTTAATATTACACGTATTATAAGTATATTCAATGTAGCATTTCATTATTGTGCGTGGCCGTAGATATTTGTAAAAGCTCACAAATTAATTATATTACGCTTACAACTGAATTCTAAGCAATCTCTCGGATAGTTCATTATCCAATGTTGCCGAATAAATGTCTTTTTTCCAAATGACTGAATCCCAGTCCAGATCATTCACTGAGCTACAAATATCGAACAGGTAACTAATTTAGTAGCGAATCAGTTCAACCGTGATGTACTCTGTACCTATACCCTAATGAATGGATTAGCAGTACCTAACTACGCTTTCTGCCATACCCCAACAAGAACAATTTCATCTTTGCATATGTATGTATTTACTTCTCATTAGATAGGTATTTATATACATACATATATATACCATCAAATTTATCGTCTGAATAAAAGATTTTCTCCATTTGAGTAAGTTTTATGATGAAAATAAATGCCAGTCGGCTCATTAATAAATACAAATATTTTTCAGATAAAAGAAAAGAGTAAAATATGTATGCATAATTAACCGTTATATTGTAGGTACTCCATATTAAAATCACTCATTTGTGAACAGACTTTAATTAGCTATTAATTACTTTCCACAATAGATATCAAAGTGAAATGTGCAATAGAAGAATATATTATGAAATTACTTTTGTTTAATTGGAATATAATCTCCCTGTTTTGTACTTTAGTGGCTTGACTTCGGCTATTATTCAATCACTTGAGACAGATAGACAGACAGACAGACAGACATTTATTCAATAATTATTTTGAGAAATAAATAAATCCAGACACGCAGACTAAAAATGGTAATAGATTGTCATGACTTCTAAAGTAATTTGTATATTAAAACTATTCCTCACCATAGAGTACACATATAGAGAAACGACTCTAAGGGCGTTGCTATGGATTTTGACTACACAATAAATAAAATTTATTTTTTGATAGTTATTGA